>OMNV01011160.1:4670-19755 GCA_900303265.1 Brotula barbata | reverse complement strand
CCTTCAGCCAAAGGTCTGCTCTCACACTGTTGTCCAACTCTGCCATTTATAGATGCAATACCACCCTGTTTGTCAGTGCACACAACTGTTTTTTTCTCCTCATTTCCTCATTTCTCTGGTCACTACACATGTTGTACGCACGCCTGCACACTGATCAACTCAAGTGTATTGCCTTTCATAAACATACACAGATGTCTTCATGCTGCGCACACACTCCGTGCCGTGCATGCGTAGATTAGGTCAGGTCTGCACATTCAAAACGTTTTGTCCTTAATTCAATTTTTGAGGAAACCAAGCAAAGATCACAGTGTATTTGAAGCAATACTCACACCACTTGCGTGAATGTGTGTGAGACGGAGTGAGGCGGTGGGTGGGGGGCTACGCATTGCAATGAAGGGTCAGGTTTGGGGCAGTGGAAAGTGGCTGTTGGTGTGACAGTATAAAATGGGCGAAAGTGAGGAAGAGAGGGAGAGGGTAGGGAGGGGTGAGGGAAGGGGACACAGGGAGAGAAAGGGGGAGAGGGAGTGCTGTGACAGGAGAGGTGGATAAACGGAAACACTTCGGTCTACAGCAGGATTGTCCCGCCAAGTGCGGGTGCTGGGGCCACATGGAAACTTTCCCCCTCCGACTCTCAGGCAGCTGGGGAGAAGATGTCGGTATTGAATATCCTGGAGAAGAAAAAAGGAAAATGGTAAATTGAAGATCCAGACATGAAGATGGAAAAGTTTGTCAGCTGATGTGAATAGTTTTGCATGTAAAAGGGCCCACTCTTTGAATGTTTTTTGTCTGAGGCCATTTTATCCCTTTGTGAAGAATGGGACATCACGAAACCTTGAATAATTTCCCAAAATGGTCACTGTGCAGGGAATCCATGAGGAATCTTGTGCAAAACTCCAGTCAATTCACAGACCGCCATCACGCTGATATGGTAGCTTTAATGAATGGGCTTCACGGAGAGAGAGTACTCACGTAGATACAGAGTGGAGCACCAAAGATAGCGATGAATGAACAGCAGAGGAACGGTTAATTAAAGCAGCAGCCCGGACCACAGGCAGGGCTCCCTCCGTCAAAGAGGGAAGCCATCATCCAATCAGCATTTTTGGCAAACTGCAGCAGATATCCAATTAACGGGGAAGATTTTAGGCTTCAGTTTATTATCTATATCAGGGGCCAGCGGACGTGATGTCATGTCTGTGGGTCACATCTTTAGAGCACAGCGGTGAGGTCATTCACGAGAATCTTAAAGAAGCCTGCTTACTTTTGATTATTGATCACTACGTAACCTGCGGTGAATTGATAGAAATGTCGATTTTGGGAGGAGCCGCTTCTTCCATAACTGTCCACTGCTACAATCCTCTACGCGCAAGTAAAGCAGCGGAGTCCACTCGACACACAAAACAAAAACCATTAGTCCCTGTGCCACACACCTAATTAAACCGTTGGCCCTATGCCATTAACACCGGGTGTGTGGTCAGAGGTAGTGACTAGTTCAGGTCAGATTCCTGTGTTTTTTCATCCTCTATGTTCACACTCTGAGAGGGAGCGAGTGCATGCCACGCGGCAGTCCTCCACCTATTTATAGCCATGAGGTATGGAGTTGGGGGCAATCTGGCTGGCATGTAAATGTAGACCCTCCCCCCTAGATGTTCCGTTGATGTCATAAGATTGACCCTTGACCCAGGAGACCGGCTGCCACAAGGCCCACGTTGCACTTGAATTTCGGGGGCTTCGCTGCCACCTAAATGCAACGCACACACACGTGCCTCAAAAGTGAATACAGCAGACGGTATACACACACACACACACACACACACACAGGTAAGCAATGACAACACGGAAAGTCTTTGATTACTGAACTGTGGGTCTGAGTTTGACAGGGGAAGCATACACACACAAACACACGCCTGAGCTAACATTGATTTTCCGATTTAGAGATTTTGAAATCGGCAGCAGTTGTAGTGGGGTGATTAGGAAGAGTGCTCACACAGGTTCCCACAGCCTTATCCAATGTCTCTCCCCCTGCCAGAGTTATGTGATGGACCAAGGAGGGAGGGGGGGGGCTGACATGCATAAACGGGGACACGGGCAACTGATCTTCAAGGTATGTCATCCAACACTCTGGAGATATCTGGTGTGCTGCAGTGCGGAAGACCTGAACCTAAAACACAACAACATTGTTTGAGCCATGCTCCGATTCCTGTTGTGTCAAATTATTTTTGGATAAATCAATGAATTTTTGGATTGATCTCCCTCACGATTAGAAGTAAGCTCTGACCAGGTTGCACTGAGAAGAAATGAATTGTGTCACTGTACCAAAATGAGCGCACGTGAACAGCACGGTTGAGTTTTTTTACCACAAATATGACGCCATGCTAACATTTGAAACATAATGCCAAAGTGATCCACAATGTGCAGATTACAGTTTGATTGATAGGATCTGGGAGGCAAAATCCAAAAAAATAATAAATCAATCAAAAATGCTGACATCATCTTTCTGAACACAATGGATGTCGACAGTCCAATCACACGATGACCCACTCGCCTTGAGGCACTCATAAACAACATGCCGAGCCCTTACTGTCTCTTTTACATACCACCTGAGCCACAGAGCACATTAAACCTGACACACAATCTATACTGGCCTTTACTGGTGGGTGTCACATAGAAGGCACCGATAATGAATTGCACACTTGTTTTTAATGTTTGTGCGTGGAGTATGGGACACTCCTGGGGCTTAAATATAAACCTAAAATGATGGTCATGCCTAAAATGTGTCAGTGGGACAAATGTAAGGGCCCTATAACATTACTGTACAGTATGTTTGCCCTTTTGCTAAACCACATACTCATGTGTCGCTGCACATCAACGGCATGTAGCCCACTTCCGATATTTTAGATCTATTTGTTTTGCTGTCAAAAGGTTCATTTTTACATATTTACTTTTTCAGCCTTTTCCATAATTCCAGTGTCTTTCACCTTTTTAAGGACGTCCTCTTAAATAATCTATCGCTGCCATTAACTTTTAAATTTGTGTGCAAACAAGAGAATTATCCCATTTATTGCATCGTTTTCATGTGCTTATTTCAAAATCTAAGAACTGGCAACAAACAAGAAATAGTTGATTTAACAGCAACACTGCGAGTAATGTTTTTTTTTTCACATTTACAGTTTAAATTGAGTATTTTGTCAAAATATTAGAGGATGTGTTAAATATGAGCATATTGTTATACCACTTCTTCGTCAGGTTAACATTGTGTGTTGGTGTTTTAATCCTGTGTTCATCCTTTCAACCTGTTCATAAATAGTAGATTTTTTTATGTGGTAATATTTCCTTTCCATTCCATTTTTATTGAATCACACAAAACACTGGAGATTAGCAGTAGTTTGTTCAATGGAATAAAAGAAAATTGGACAGTGTCATCTGAAGCAAAATGACAAACTGGCATGAGTGGTGTGTTGGAAAGTACACAATGACAGATGTAACAGAATCTCAGTTTGTAATACATACAATTATAAAATGTTTGTAATTATTAATTTAAAAAATCTTCCACACAGAGGCCAAAGGTTTGTAAACAATTAAAAGTACCCCACTTATCTCTACATCCAGGAAACCACGGGAATAATTTGCTGCTAAAACCTCCAATGAGCTTCGGTGTAACATCTGATATGTAAAATGATTTGACGCATCACTTATTGTCGTTTGCTCCCCACGGCGATGCCAAAACGCCACAAGATCAAATTTGGACTCCCCCACAACAGGGCGTGTGCCCCTACCTTCCCGTACCCAACAGACGCCCGTGACCCATTTACCAAACAACCGGACGACCAGTCTCCGCCGTCTTTACGCACGGAGAGCGCACGGAGTTTGCAGGGATGCGCGGGGTGTCACTCCTCGCCGGTGTTGTCCGTGGCCTCCTCGCCCCGGCGGGCAGATCCCAGACTCTGCCAAACCCTCCTGATCCCCCATTTCCCTCTCTCTCTACCTTTCCTCTGAAGAAACAGCCCGGCGTTACGTCAGAAAGTGCAGGGCAAGCAAGTTAGCGTCTTAGGAGCTATTCGTAGGCACTGCTGCCAAACCCGGCTTGGGGCTGCTGACGAGCTCACGGCAGCCAATGCAATTGACAAACTCAACTCTTTTAAACCAGCAGCATTATGTGGTAAGTCCTTTATTCATCAATACTCCTTTATTTCCGCTGCGGGGGTTTTCACAGTTGTCTTCTACATGACAGGTCTCCGTTGCTGGCACCATTGCGCAAAAAGCCATCAGTGTAAGCGGTGCGGTAGAGATAAAGAGGGGTCTTCTTCACCCTGTAGCCTCACTGAAAGCACCATGGCATGATGAAGCAGCAGGGATTCTTAACGCACAGAGATTTTTGCAGCATTTTGTGTGCTTTTTGATTCTTTGCTCATCTCAAAAACAACATGCCCCACGCTCGAAATAGGAACCCTAGTCCCATCCCAGAGGTAACATGGGACACGGGACTGAAGGAGATGAACGAGACCTGGAAGGGAGCTATCGCCTGTCTCGGGGTGGCGGTCTTCTTTGTCATGACCATCGGGATCATATACTGGCAAGTGGTGGACCAGCCTAACAAGAACTGGATCCTCAGGGGGACTTTTAGCGGACTGATCTGGGAGAGAAGGACCCAATCGCTGGTCATACAGACCCTGGCGGAGGACAGGACCTATGTGGAGATAGACGTGGGGAACGTGGGGAACCCAGACATCGAGGTTCCGTTCGTGAGGAACCTGTGTTGGCTCAACAAAACCGAGTTCTGCTACACGTGGGACTCGGTCGCGGAGGTGAAGATCTCCCTGGAGGTGAATGAGGGGACGGAGACGGAGTGCTACAGAATGACTTGGGCGCCGGTGCACTGTCATGTGGAGCTGAAGGTACGGTTTCTCTCTCTCTCTCTCTCTTCCTCACCGTGCACGCAAGAGCCGCGAAAAACGCAGCAGAATGTGCATGAAGCGCAATAAGCAAGTTTTGTGTCATGCCTGGGCCCCTTTCATCAGTGTGTGTGTGTGTCATGGTGCACAAATTCGCTGAAATCCACTAATATTCACCAAACCAAACAAAAAGAATCAACATGTGTCTCGACTCTGCGTGGACTAAATGTCTTTTTCTGATTAAATATCCTTGAAATTGTGTTCACTCAAACGTAAAACGTGAAGATTTATCATAAAACTGTCATGAAAATGTATTGCTTCAATATGCTGCCCAACCTACGAGGCTCTCCGCTCATCCATTTACATCCTCAGACACGTGAGTGGAACATTTGCGTGAAAATTCAATTACGCAGACCGAATGGCTGATTTTGCGCATTGCTCTGTTCAACCTTCGACTTAAATCTGCTTTGTCAACGTCAGTTTGCTTTACGCACGCACCGTACTTACTGTACTTTCTCTGCAGCTTAATTATCAAAGGCATGTAACGGCTGGGATGTTTGGGAAGGTTAATCTGTCCCCGCTGGAACATTCCTCAGCATAACTCCCTGTCATGTGGCGCGACTGGACGCAACAAAAAAAAAAACCGTTCAAACCTAAAATGTAACAAAGTAAAAAAGAATTGCCCCAAAATCCTGTCTGGTGCCTCTCGCGTGACTTGGCACCTGCGTTCCAAACTCTCCAAAAGGGAGGAGGTGAATTGAATGCCTCTGCGCCATTGTTCCCCGTGCGTAAAGACGCGCTATGTGAGATAAGTTTTCTCATAAACACACACTCACGCTGTTATCCAATCCTTCGTGCGTCAGCTACCACTCCGCACCATGGCAAACTGCATGTATTTAATACCACAGCACTCCTTTTTCCAAATGAATGAATGTAACGCATGATCAAACTCGCCCTGTCAAATAAATCAAACCCAAATACGTCAAAACCTTTTTCAAGTTTCATTTGATTATTGCATGTTGGTGGTGATGTGTTTGTTTACATGTTACAGAAACTCAAGAACAGTACAACACAAATGAAAGCTAATCCGTACATAACACACTTCCCATTTTGTATTTTGTATATATATTATTTCGTATACACATTTGTAGAATTTTGTATATTACAGCCCCCACTAACCACTGCACAGATTGTGTGTGTGTGTGTGTGTGTGTGTCTCGTAGACCCTCTTTACGACAGCAATCTGTCTAATTTCCATTCCTTCAGTGTATCCTTGTCTCTCTCTCACTGCCTTTTTCTTGCCTGTTGTGTGTGTGCCCTGCCAGGACTGCTTCTCCATGACGAACGTGTCTTGGTACGGTGGTGCCATTGTCCGAGGTCAAACCTGGCCAATCAATAATCAAAATGCCACCACGCAGCCCTTCGTCGTCAGCGATCTGAAGGACAACCCCTCGGCCTTCGGCTCGGCCCTTGAGCGCTACTTCCTGGGTTCGTCAGGTAAGAGGCTGTGGTGCTTTTTCCACTCACTGAGATTCCCGCCTGTGACACAGCTTCAGCTTTTCCCCACAGTTGGCCGTGGCGCGGGGTTAAAACATCAGCTTAGGAAACGTGATCCCACATCAGTGTGTATATGATGTGTGGTGTCGATCCCAGGGTGTGAGGGAAGCCCTGCGATTGTTGTTGTATTTTGTTGTGCGTGCGCTTGTTTGTGTTTGCGCGGAGCGAAATCTTCCCACCGAATCCAGAACGCCGTTTCCAAACCTCCACCACTGGATAGGACAGCTGGCCCACAAATAGAGCGTAACACAATACCGTCTGCGCTTTCCAAGTTTATTAATTTAGAGATTAGACTACAAAGGAAAGCAAAGCACCTTTAGCATCTTAAATTAACTCGGAGAAATACCGGGGTAATTGCCTTTTGTTTCTATTAAAAGGGCAGGTTGGATGAAGGCCCTGCTGACTCTAATAACCCAGCAGGTTATTTTGGGGGTGTTAGATTTTATCCTGGGGGCATCAGGGGAAGCAGAGCCCACTGGCGGATGTGAACGTTTAATATGACTGGTCAGGAACGTGTGTTGTGTGCGCGTGGCGTGCGTGTCCGCGTGTGTACAGGTGTGTTTATCCGTTCCGGTGCGTGGCAGCACTTTGAAGCCGTCAAGCCGGCTTTGTGATGAGTCCCAGAAAGATCAGATCCAAAGGCCGCCACGACCGTGTGCCACAAACCATCATCTGTCATGACCTCATCGATTGTTTATCGACGTTCTGCTTTCCAGTAGCTCACGACCGTTGACTCGCACACCGACAGAATCAGATGCCCCACGATCGCACGCACCGCACGCACGCTGTATGTTGAGATATTATGTAACACGGTGGCTGGCATAACGAGGGAGTCACATGATGAAATCCTTTTTCCACCTTGCGAGAGGACAGCAGTGATTATTAGAACCCTGTAACCCTTTGTTTCCCCGTTTAGCTTTGCAGAGAAGCAGGAAAAAAACCAGCAGATCCCAACGAGAACAACTGTTTAAACGTTGCCATGTAACCACTGACAGACACATATTGTACATAACCCCAAACATAGCAAAGCCAAGCCCAGCCATGGCAACAATGTCTATTGCCTATTGGAGCATTAAAGCTATTTAACATGATATCTGCTTTTAAAGTTCAAGGATATTTGATGGTTGACTCTTTAGTACAACGTGCGCGCTTGGCCTCAGAGAGAATCGGTCGCTCTCAGCTCAAGATGTCGACATTTGTTCTTGGACGGATTCCCGATCAGGTGCGGAATAGATTATTGTTGTCTAACGATTTTGATGATGTTGGACGGAGGGCTGAGCGTGCGTCGAGTTCTCGTGTGTGAAATGACAGAGGCGAGTAAGATGTTGCTCTTCACGTTCGGCTTGTGTGTCGAGGACTTCTGAACAGTTTTTGTTTCTGATTGTTCTCTCTTGTTAAGATGGTGGAATATATTGTTGGTCAGATACTTCACATCCTCCCTGTTGGACTGATGCTCCTCTTCCTCTTGTGCTCTTTTCCATAACACGCAGTCTGAAGCAGTTTGTTGTTTTTGCTTCTATTATCGATCTCTGCACAATAGTGATCTCTTACACGGTTAACTAAATACCAGTGATGTATTCTAGAAAAAGGAATCAAATATCTGTGAAGCTAAAAAAAATTAAGTCCAAGCTCATGTCTGTCAGTTTTCTTCCACAAAGGCTTTTTTTTCGCCCCTTAATATATAATCCTTACCCTCTAAAATTCAGGAATCAGCCTGTGATTAAATCTTTTAAAACCTATAATAAGAATTGTTGAATTTTTTTGGACTATTGCATGTTTAATTGTATCTGTAATTTCACTTGAAATTCCAAATTCCCAGGCTGCCCCTGTGGTTCATCTGATTCCGACCTCTGCCCTTTGCTGCACGTCCTTCCTGTCTATCTCTCCTCTAAACCTATGAGCAGAAATGCCAGAAAATCCAAATTCCAGCTGCATGGATATTATTTTAGTAACATTTCCTGAAAATTCATTGTGAAATATGAGAAAACTTTTGTATCTGCTACAATTTAGAATAATGCCTCGTGTTTTTATGAGTAGGTGAAGTCAGGGTCACTGCTGCATAGCCCAGAGTTTAAGAGGTTCAATGAATTCTATCGATCACTTATATATGCTTGTTGCTGTGCTTCGGTGACTTTTGTGTGGCAGCAGATGCGCAGTATGGGCGAGTCGCCGTGTCTCTATTGACACAAAGGTATTTTGGTGTCAAGACTGCCCATGTTTTGCAGCGTGTGCTGTCTGACTCCTCAGACGGGTCAGCAGACACAGCATACCGCTCATCTCTGCTACGTTGGTACAGACACAAAACCACGGTTCTCCAAAACCACTTCACTTTATGTGACTACGGTCTTGAACCAAGACTGTAGTCTGTCATATCAGTACGGTGGATCCAGCATAGACTTTAGATTTCTGCCCACAGTGGTTCCATGTAAAAGCAGCAACATTCTGATACCGTGTGGGTTAAATGTTATAATGCTGCGACACTGTTGTTAAAAAAAATGCAGCATTTTCTCACTTTTGGCAGCGGTTACATGCACTGCAACATTAATCACTTAATCACAAAACAAAGACGCCATGCACCAAAAGAGAAAAAATGCAGTTAGTGTGGATCTTTATGAGGCCCGATGAATTGAAAACTTGATGTCTGGAGTTCAAATAGTGAAAATATCCACACACATTTGTGACTGAACTCTTTGTTTCGTTGCCTGTTTGCTACTAATTTTAGAATTACTTTTAAAAGATGATGATTAGAAATGCTGATGTGATTGACACACACACACACACACACACACGATTAGGTCTGATTTATCTTTGTTGTTGTGTTTTTATTTTGGCTATCTTTACATATTAATGTTGAAATGTGATTAAGGTTCGTAGTCCCCAATACAAAATTTGATACAAAAATATGAATTATTATATGAATTCATCCAGTGAACTTGTCATATGTTTAGTGTGTTGTGTATGTATGGAGTCTGTCCTCACTGACTCCCGTTACACATGTGAGGTGAGGAAAATGGAGCTGCGAGTGACATTAGTAAGAGGACGCGTGGGGTTCATGAAAGAGAGAGCCACGTGGAGAGACAAAGAAACGTAGAAGGACAGACGACACATCGGTCATATTAAAAAAAAAATAACGATAATAATGATGAGCAACGAGTAGCAAAGCAAAGAGGAGAGAGAAAAGTGCAGCAACAGCACAGCAGGGAAATATGGAGCAGTGCGGTAGAGTGACATTTGAGAGTTAAGCCAACTGGAGGAACTCGTCAGAGGCCCACCTGTCTTTATCCATACAAAAACAACTGGAGCGCTAACAACAGAGGGGATCTCACCGAGAGGGACCAGACTCACACAGGCGAGAAATGACAGGAAAACCATGAGGAGAAAACAGAAAGAGCAAAATGTCAGCACAAATAGAACTTTGTCACGGTTTAGAATTTAGTCAGTCTAAGCCCAGAAAGACATATAATGAACAAAATCAAGGAGAAAATGAATGTTGAGTAAAATACGCATTGACAGTGTATATAAAAATTAATGAGTATATATCCATGCAGATTTTTCCAGTTGATATCCTGATGAATGAGTTACTTGTTGCTTCTGTAATGTTCTCTAACGTGCGACTGTAAGCATTGTATAAACTGAAATGTTTTTATTTGAGTCTATATTATTGTATATAAGTTGAGTTGCCATTGATTTGTGTTTTGTGCAAATTGAATTTGCAAATTGGGAAATTGGAAGTTTTTACTCTGGTTTTAGGTGAATTTTGACATTTTTTGATTCTGTGAAGGAGTAATTGTAGGGAAAATAGATTAAATTAGGAGCTAAGCCGGATATAGTAAAAACACTTATTTTATTTATTCTCTCATCTTTGCCACTTAGATATGAAAATGTATCGTGAGTTAGGCCTCATCCTTTCACAACCTTTATGTAGAGTTACCCAACAAAGACAAATGTGGCTCTGCGGCTCCACACAGAGTTTACCGATTCACCTTTACAAATAAGGAAAGGCTCATCCGTCCTTAGTTGTTGTCATAAGCGATGGTGTGATAGCTGATATTTCTCACTGTCCTGCACTCGGTCCGGAGCTCATAAAAGTAATTTATTCACTGACTGTTGCTATTTGTGTTCTCTCTCTCTAGTTTTTCCAGTCTTTATCAAATTATTGTTAGAGATAAGGCAATGAAATTTATTCACAAGACACTACAGTGTTGACAGCCACTCCTCACCCTCTCCCTCTCTCGCTCTCTCTCTGCACCTATCTTATTTTTCTTTGCTCCCTCTCTCTCTCTCTCTCTCTCTCTCTCTCTCTCTGCTTTGCTCGACAGAACTTCTCTCCCTAAATTGTTCCAATTCCATTTCTTTGATTCTATCTCTGACTCAATCTTTCCACAATGAAATTATTCTTTACTGGCCCTTCTCGTTTGTTGTTTGCTCTTTTCGTGGGAACCGGCCAAGTACAACAGACAGATAGGAAGAAAAGTTATGAAACCGTCATTGATTTTCATTTTCTCCCTCAGATAACGATACTTGTGTTTGTTTGATACAATTTCAGGTTAAACCGTTTCCATCGTGATCATCCAATTTTTGCCACAATTGTGGAAGTGGAATAACCACACAAGAACAGATGGAGAGTTATCCAACGCTCCGACAACAAAGCTCCCTTAGAATCAGATGAGTTTGGCTGCTCGCTGAACCTAGAAAGCTACTTTTTTTTTGAAAGTTCAGACTTGTTCCATCCTCAGACTTTTGTGTGTCTGCTCAGTCATGTATGGATAAGAAGGTTCAAAAATTAACAGAGGCCTCTAAAGACAAAGAACCACAATCCTGGACTGGATTTGTAATGATTGAGTCTTCTGGAAAGTGTTTCTGTCCACCTGTCCAATTTGTGTTCATGTTCCTTTAACTCCTGAGTCTTAAGCTACAGTTTCATCACTACAAACCACTCAAATTGATCCTAATCTGAAATATCAGCATTTACAGATGATGTTAAATCAGCAGCCAGCACATTGTCAGAGTCTGTTCCAATCAATAACATTCTCACCAACATGAGAAAATCATTATCTGCTACGTCCATTGCTGTGTATCGCTTGAGTGTATCCAAAGTGTACAGAAATAATCCCCAGAAACATTTGGCTCATCATATGAAAGGAAAACCAAGTTGTCCCAGGACACGTCTCCGTGTCCTCAAACAGCCCACCGTGGGACTCAGCAGGTCAGGCAGCTTCCCCACACTGACCCACTTAAAAAAAAAACAATAAAAAAAAAAACCTCCCGTGTAAGAGAACCACTTTGGAAAAGAGCCACACAGACTGAGAACCTCAAAGCTTTGTTAGGCGACCGTTTGTGATCTCCCGTATGAAAGGCCTACTGTATGAAAATCATCCCACACAATTTTCCACAGTTGATTTCCTTCCTAATACTTTCCATGAGGAACAACACGCAAGAGTCTGCAGAGGAAGACTTTGGAAGTCCAGATTTGCAGAGTGATACAATAGAGCGCGGCCACTGAAGTAATGACGGTCTGGATGTGCTCATCCACGACCCCAGTCGAAGCCTCGCACACGCCGGGATTATCTCAGTGATGCAGCTTTGAGGACAGCGTCTTCTTGTCTGACCTAGTGATATTCTGACACGTGTGATTACTGGAGATGATAAGGCACATCACTCGAGGAACATTTAATTCTAGAAACGTTAGATTGATGGTAGAAATAGAACAAAAGTGCAGCGAAAAAGCCCTTTAGTGTTTCACTATTTTTCAATAAGTGGGATTGGAAATTTACTACTATGGAATGATCCCAGCTTTTGTGGCCATCAATTTCTTGAGGTTGGGCACAGAAAGCAAGTTTCCATTGTTAAGGAAATACATGCTTGAACACACATACTTGCAGGAACATGCGCACACGTGCACACACACAGTCAGCGTTCGAATGCACCTTTTTTATAGTCGGCTCAGGTCTGTACGTGTGCGCAGGTGTCATAAATAACTGTATAAATATGACAGGTAAAAGAGTCCGGCCCATCTGGAGCGCAGCAGCGGGGAGTCGGGGAGAAGAATTTTCCCCAATTCAAGCCGCGACACCACATTAAAACCTTGATGACCCCCGAGAAGGCGCACAGGGGTCACCTCCGCTACTACCTCCAAACCTCCAGCTCACACGGGGAGGAAGTGCGGAACATTTATGGTCCTATAAGTCCTGCTCTGTTTTTCTTCGACGTCTATGGTATCCCATAAAAAGAAAGTGTGTGTGCGCGCCCGTGTGTGCTGAAACACTCAGGCGGTCCGAGTTTGATTTGTGTGCGAGCCCAACAGCTGTAAAATTGAAGCATGTGTGTGTCGTATGATTCAAATTTGCCAAATAAACTTTCATTCATTTTTGCCTCGGCGTCGCTGGAAGCTTTGAAGTTGTGCCGATAGAGTCGGTCGAGCCTTAAATTTTTCTTTTAAGAGCTAGTGGAAAATATTCCGGGGAAGCTTTAAGGCATTGTTCTAAAAATAGGGGCCCCCTTGCACCCTACCTTAGCTCTAAGTCAGTGATTGAAACCGGCTTTGCTTTTTTAGAGACACTTATTGATTCCTGCTTCTGTCTGTTCGGCCCCTCCAGGGAGACTTCTCGGTCACTCGTGTGAATCTGTGTTTCGTGGCTCTTACATTACCGGGGGGTTAGAAGTTCAGCGCTCAAAAGTGCTTTGACTACCCCTGTATAAACACAGAGATGGGGATTTATGTGAAACGTGCGTCTTTGAGCTCGATTGTCCCGCTCCCTCGAGGCCCGTTGTCATTTCCCATAAAGATTAAATATGACTCAAAATCTCAGCTCCGCTCCTCGCACACACACTTTGTATCCGTGTAACAACATACGCTTTGCAGCCTGCTGTATCTGCACATCATTCTACCAGGCTGTGCGGTGTCTGGTGTGCTCCGGGTGCCTCTATTTCCACTGCCTGCATTCCACTTTCATCCTTCCATAAAGCTATAACATTTGCTCCTCTGCCCCAGTTTTCACTCTGTACGTGCACTGTTGACGTTATACAGAATAATAATAATTTCGCCTGATTGTAAATTGGGGTTTATTGGGGTTTAAATATATAACTGGACGTTGGGTCGGGCTTGTAAAAATCATTTATATTCCTGTTATAGATTTGTAATCACCGGTCAGGTGGTGACTTAATATCTTACGAGGGGCAGCTGAGGTGTTACCAGTATCTCTTTGACATTATCCATTGCAAACACGTGGGAATTACCTCGAGTTGAACGTCTCTTTGCGAGGCTTTATGGAGGACGTCTGATCTGTGAGAGCATTAATCTGATTATGAACCCGTACACGAGGATCCTGCCTGGTTCTGGTGCGAACAGTGAGCCCATTGAAACCAGAGGGGATACGTGAGGTGAGCCAAACTCTCAGCTCGGGGCGCTCAGACTGTCTGCCTGATTTGGTTTCAGGTCCCTGTGCATAATCTGTTCATTCTCCAGATCAAATCCAAATCCCAGTTCTGCCGTTTGAGCAGATTACACAAAAGTAGATTAAACGCAGAGCAAGTTTTTTGCGTGTGGTACTTCGACGCTGGGTCTGATCGCGGCCAGCAGAGCGGAGAGGAAGGTAGAGAGCGAAGGGACGGTGGGAGTCTCAGGACGGGTGAGCCGGGTGAGAAGGAGCGTGGGTAGGGCCGGGGGTAACCTGAGAGGGAGGAGGCATTCCTCGCAGGGCAGCTACATCTGTGGACACAATTATCTTCTTGGCGTAATCTTATCATTTTACGTGGATTCTGAAAGGCAAAATAAGAGTAAATACATAAAAATGAATGAGAGATTTTACATATTGACACACTGATATTTAACATCCATTCTACCTCCAGAGAAGCAGAGAAAATGAATAAGATATATACAGTATATATGAAGAAAAACACATATTTCATACCCGCTGGGACTTGGAGTTTGAGTCTCTCGTGTCCTCTCAGTAGTGTGTGTTACCCGCTCCATCCAACCACACACTGCATATCTCATTCTAGGGATGCTTGTCTCACGTCTTAATGGAGCGATATCAGCTGACACAGCCTGCACTCTGCCTCACACTCACTCAACCCCAGTCTCACTAACACTCTTGCACTATGTCACATCCGTGGAATCCCTGTTTGTTGCATAGTTATGCTACTTTGGACTATTTGACAACCAGTCACTGTTTAATCATTTGAGGGATGGAAAGCATAACAAGTCATGTGATTGTTTAACCCCTTAAATGACTTTAAATTAATTGATAATTGAGTTCACTTTGAAATAAACAGTTCAGGGTTAATAATAATAATAATAAGTAATATTATTATTCATTTATTTATTTTTGACAGTTTTACAGAGATTTCCCGTTCCTAATACTTTTAGTATCTTAGTTTTGGAAACATTGGCTATTTTACTGAAATTTACAATAAAATCCAGAGTTGGTGAAGATAGATCCATTTATGGTTATGGACCAATGTATTTGGTTGTGCCACAGGCTAATATTACATATCATTTGTATGATATCATATCAATACGCTTGTGAATTTTTATTTTATGCACCTACTTATTTGTATTTTGACTATCATGGTATGTAAAGTATTATTACGAAGCTATTTGTTATGTATATTTTATCCTACCAGAGCTGTAAAGTGTG
>OMNV01011157.1:15105-39575 GCA_900303265.1 Brotula barbata | reverse complement strand
AGTGAATTGAAGTACCTAAATTGACCATAGGTGTGAATGGGAGTGTGATTGAGTTGTCTCTATGTGTCAGTCCATCCACTGTGACTGCTGGGATAGGCTCCAGCCCCACCACGACCCAGACATGGATAACGGTACAAATAATGGATGGATGATGAATGGATGGATGAATGAATGGATGGATGGATGACTGTATGAATGCACGGATGGATGGATGAATGATGGATGCATGGATGGATGAATGGATGGATGGATGCATGTATGAATGCATGGCTGGATGGATGAATGGATGAATGCATGGATGGATGGATGGATGAAGGGATGATGGATGGATGAATGAATGTATGGATGGAGGGATGAATGATTGATGATGGATGGATGGATGATGGATGAATGATGGATGGATGATGGATGAATGGATGAATGATGGATGGACGGATGGATGGATGAATGATGGATGGTAGATGATCAAAGCCTGAATTCCAGTGTTTCCAATGTTTCACTGTTAGCATGGTTGCCCATGCTGAACATTTTGGGTGGAATTTCAAAACTCACCATCATCGAAATATCTAAAAGGAGTGGAGCCTTCATCTATAAGGTGGACAAAATAAACACATTAAATCAAAAAGCCCTTTAACCCATCTAACCCTACAACTAATATAAGGTAAATTAATGAATATAAAACACGACTTCATCATTCCGCTGGGACTGAACATGTTCTTTTAAGTGCTTCACACCTTCCATTAGGCCGTTACACAGACACAATCAAAGTGTGATTTACAGGAAGCATTAGCAAGCTAAAAACGGATCTAAGCATTGATGAGCACCAAGGCTTTGAATAAGTAATGATTTGTAGTGCAAACTGGGCATAATCTCCACATTTAGAATGAATTAGTGTTAACAGCTTTTCTGTGGAACAGAATCATATCAGTCACACTTGCACATGGAGAGAATAACGTGATGCACACAAACACTAATATTCATGTAACCCATGTGAATGAAGCAAGTGAACAGCCTGCCCTGTCCTGCAGGATGGTCAATGGGAAAGGGATATTTTTGCCCTGTGTTATACCTCTCAGGCACTATTTTCTTTCAAAACCTGATCGCAAACCCAAAAAGATCAGACCAGAACACAAACCTAAGCATGTTTGATTGGTGATGTTCATGGGGAACAGTGCAGAGCGTCCTGAGAGATTCAACTGAGGGCAAAAAAAACAGTCTTGTGACCTCAACATGGAGGTCCACAGCAGCATCTAGCGGCTAAACTACAGCATTGCACCACTTTAATCCAGGTCATGCTCCATAGCAAAGCTGTTAGAATAAATATTTATCACAAATCAAATCCTTCCTAAAATAACAGACTGTGGTTTCGTGCATCATCCAAGTCGACATCTCAGCAATATGGTATCAATAAAAACTGCCAGTTGTAGTCATATAAGCATTAATTTCATTTGGGCCATTATATCCGAACTCTATGCTGGTTTGTCCTTTGTTACTTCAGTAAATCTAAAGGTGGGAAGTTAAAGTTTACATGGAGACGGCGTTAGGAAAAAAAAAGATTAGTTTAAATCCTTTCAAATACTTTGTGTGTTTTTGTACTTGCCTCTTAGTCGGGTATGACAGATTTTCGATTTTGTTCTTACACAAGTATTTGAAAGGGCCCAGGATGGCTGCGGATTAGTAAAGCCAATGAGAGCGGCGGTGTTACTGCCAACAGGTACCTTTAGATTTCATGTGAATATCATAGTTCTCTGGGAAAATGTAGGTGGGGCGGTATGGGTTTTCCTCAATAGGTTCTGAGCGCAGTGATGGAGAGACAGAACATAGTGTGACATAGCATACAAACACAGTACCAAACAAAGACACGCACACACACAAGGCTTGGTCACCAACACAGATACACAAAAAGCCGTATGTCATCCAACACACAAAGAAGGAGCGTGATTATGTTAATCTCTTACCAGGTAGTCTGTGTATCTGTTTGAACATGGTTTTATACCAGTCTTTGGATTTTTCCGTGTTCTGAAATGAAAATGGGGACAAAATGCAGAATAAACATGAGAGTAAAATTAAGAACTATTTCAGCCACGTTGTCCGGTTAACGTGTAATAGATGGATTCTGACATGGGATTTTAAAATGAAAGGACGGAAAAGGAAGACAAACGCGAGCTCATCATCAGTGTGTGGTTGTCATCTTAACCTGACAGGAGGTTTTGTTGCTCACCCTTATAGGCACGATGGGTTTGTTGATAGGAGAGAGGACCGGGGAGTGCAGCGATAGCCGCAGTCTCTTACCGTCCATGTCAGAGATTGGACTCACAAAGTCTCTCCCCTGATCAGGACTTTTGTCCCTTTCTGGAGTTGGATCTGGAAAGGAAGAAAAGTAAAGAAAACATTGACCGCAAAACCCCAGCGTACCTGAAAGTGTTGATGTTTTGTAATAGAACTGCTGCGGCTGCGTGGGCATTTTTTAAACTAATATCGATATATTTACACTCTAGATCTGCTGTAGGTAGCAGAAATTGCAAACAAAAATGAGGAATATGTTATCCAATCCCTATAACGCACAAACGGAACAGTGCTGGTAGAGTTCCAAATGTAGTATAACACAATCTGATGACCACGAAAAAAGAAAAAAAAAATGTTGGCCATGGATCAGATTCTTTGAATGTATGTTTACTGCAGTAACAAGGCTCCAAGTGACACATGCTGCTTTTCACACGTTAATGCATTTTGTTCCCCGTGACATATGTTTCACCAGATATGGATAACCTCAATATTCATGAGTAATTATGTATAATACATTCCTTTATTTCTGCTCAGTTTTCCATATTTCATTGCGTTTCGTGTGGGTGTTACTTCTGATGATGCATTTTGTACAGCCTGTGCACATGCTGCACTTCCTGCCACTAAATTTACATTCGCTGACACAAAATGTTATGCATGAAAGGCAGCATGTGATGCACAATCTGAATTTTTACTGACTTACATCTGGTACTCATGATAGCCATTAGGTTGTACTGTAAACCAGCTTAGGTACTAATAACAAACCATCAGCGTTGAATTAAGTTTGATAAAAGTCTGCAACTGTAACAAATTAAAGATGACATAAAGGGGAGAACAAACAGAATCTGAGCTACAGGAAACGTCATGTTTGATATATAATTGTTTTTAGAAAGCAATAATTACTCCAATAACATTGATTGTTGGGAATGTAAGGATCTTTATTTACAACTTAGGTGCCCAGACTGCTCTTCAATTTATATTTGGATTGCTTACTGCATATTTGAATTATACATGAAATCAATACCTCTGCTAAGTTTCTATACAGTGTGAGTCACTAATGTCCAAGAGAATGAGTGTTCCAATATTTTTAACGCAGCGAGGTATTAAACATGAATCATACCCATCAACGGGCTATCTGCAAACACATTTAGCCCACGGTGTCAGGTGTGGAGGCAGTAGCAGGGCAAGAGCGACAGATGGTACGTGACGAGAAACAGAACGACATTACTGTGGCTGGATGTAAGAATGGAAAAATAAATGACAGATATCTGTTGGACATCGCCAGTGCATACCTTCCAAATGAGAAAGATGCTTTTGCTGCTCTGTAGTGAGAGAAGGAGAAGGCAGACAAACGACAGCACAGTGACATGAAACAGCGATGCCAAAGTGTGACAGAACAGTAATGACTGCAGACAACAAACAGGCAATCTGTAGCATCATGGAGCTGATAAGAGACACAAACACACACACACACACACAGACACACACAGAACAGTTCTGGAAACAGGAATGAGGAAGCTGACTCTGTTTTTATGCCGGCATGGCTACATTTTCATGGACTTGAGACCATGATACTGGATCAGGGCTCAATGCAGTATCCTATGTTTTCCTATGTTTTCCTGTATTGTAAAAAATCTCCTAATCTGTAATCCGCTCACTCCTTAATTTGCATCTTCTATTGCACAAATGGGATTTCTCCACAATCTGCCTCATCTTCTATTTATCCACACATCTTTAGATTTTTAGTGATTTTTCCCTGTCTCCTTAGACTTAGCACGGCCTGGATACGTGTGTGTGATTGGGTGAAACGAGTAAACTTGACTTGACTTCACTCACCTCTGCTGTGCTGCAGCAGCACGATGGTTGGATTGACCGAGCTGGTGCAGGGATAGACAGAGTTGGAAAACGGTGTGATGCAATTCTGAAAGTCAGAGGAAGTCGGAGCCTGGTTTTCCTTCAAGCTTGCAGAGGAAATGACCTGAAATTGACAAAAAAAAACAAACCATGAATGCTGCTTTATTTGTTTTAAATAAGTATCAGATAACCCTTTTTTTAACAACTGCCCAATCATCAAAAGCTGCACAATGTTCCTGCGTTTAATGAGGTGGAAGTAAACGTACCTGGCACTGAATGTTGTTTACGGGACGTAAATCAGCTGTGCTGTTGCTGCCTCCCCTGGCCAATTCTGTTCTGGAGGTGTCTCCATTAATCTGGCTCGTCCAGCCACCTAGAAAGAGTCCAGAACGCCCTCAGTTTGGCAGCCAGTGCAACCACACCACAAAACACTTAGAACAACAGAAAAAAAAGCTACAGTATTCTTTTTACTTGTAACACAAAGTTAAAAAACCAAAACATCTAATTGCAGATCAAAAGAATCTCCATGTCAGTCCGCAGGGCGTGAATACTTTCCTTGGTGGTTTTCAGGGGCAGAGATGTTCATACCACCAGGAAGGGAAAAAAAGATTCTCCCACAATCTGTGAACTTTGTCATCAGAACAAAGTGTCCATTCAGTGAGCTGCAAAGGCTTTTTGTTCCAATGGCCTTTATATTCAGACGCTACAACAATTAAAGCATCTCCCCCAAAAGACTTGGCCAGCCTCCAATCCAGTCCCAGTGTGCTCAGTGCAACAAACAGGCACACAGTCAAGGCCCCCCCTGCTGGAAAGTGCAGCGTGGGCAGGACCCAACAAAAGAGCTCTTTGACAGACGCATGAAAATATGAGCAATCTCAATATCACCACCGAATGTGCCAGGACACACTTGGAAATGTGGCGTTATGTAATTCTGACATCAAAACTTTACATTCCTCCGCTCTGAAAGTTGTGAAAAGGACATTGACGTTAGGAGAACATCATAAAATGACAGCAATGTTTGCATCCTCCGTACAGATTCTACAGCGACGTGCTTTTTTTCATGCAGCCACGCTACAATGGCCGTCTTGGAAATATATCTCTGTCACGCGTGCAGTGTTGTTATGACACAGCTGTGGCATCCGAGGCATTCAACAACACTTTGCAGCATCTTGGATCAACATGCGGGGTGCTGTGGGGGTCTCGGGGATGTTTGCTTGATCTCTCACTTACTTGGTGATGTGATCGCGTTGGCCTCTTCACTGATGCTGTCCTCATCGTCGATGTGCACGAGGGTGGCCCTGAGGGTGACCACACCTTTCCCTTTGCACACTCTGCTGGGGTCCAGGTCTGATGACACAATCATATCAAATGACTATTACACCTGCTCATCCACACAGTGCACTCCCGCTTTGCTTCAGAGCTGCTGGGAATCCACGTGTTCCCCTCCTCATGCCCCAAATGACCAAAATAGAAGAGTAACACCAAATCCAGGCCATGAAATTAATAATATCCCACTGCCCTCTGACACTAATTGCTATGATAACACTGTCACGAGCTGGAAATGGAGCTGCTGTAGCTGATGTGGGTCGTTAAAATGACATCCTTCTAAGTGCCCCACTGCTCTGGGTACTGAAAAATTGATGACACAATCAGTGGGAGACGTCACCTGTGGCAGGAATGAGGTCAGGAGAGCCTTTCATGGCGGTCACAGGTGTGATCCTGACAGTGCACACAGAGCGATAACCTGCCGGGCCTGAAACGCACACACATAAACACAAACAAGAGAGTCATTTGAATGTGGGCAATGAGCACTTTGTTGTATTTCTATGTTTCCTTTTCACGATAGTAATTTATTTGTGTCCATTTGAAGCACGTGTCCTTGAAATTGCAACTGATAAGGTGGCCTTAACTTGATACGTTACTTACATTACATTAGAGAGAGAGAGAGAAAGAGAGATGACTTACTGGGAATGGGGCTCTGTGCTATACTGCCCTCTTCTGGAGAGCTCTAGAAAACCATAAAAAGAGGAAAGAGGCAATAATAATTAAAGATCAGCAAACAGATCTACATCAGAGACAGAACAGACAAGCACAATAAAACGTCACAGATCAATCACTGATGACATTTACCTCTCCTAAGGCACTGCAGCATGTGAATTTAATGCAACAATTCAAAGTTATTATTATTATTTAGCTTTTACTACAGATCATATCAACGACGCGGTAAAGTTATTCTGATTTTGTTATCAAACTTCCCACGATCTTTATCAGTAGTGGACGGGGACGTTTGGTACCCGGCCGAGCAGTTTGCTGCAGTGTCAGGATGCTGCAGTATGTTTTATTGAGGCGAGTCTTGAGCACGCTGGCTTGGCAACGCAAGGCTGAGGAAGAACCGGAGCTGATGCATAAAACGGCTGTAAGTGGGGAACACATACAGCTAATGAAAATGTTGCTGCACACCTGTGGTTGTGTTACACACTGAAATGAGATCCGGTGCAGCTAAACAGGACGCAGTGAATTTCACTTCATTTGTTAAAATGTAGTGTCCGGTACACACAAGACTCCTCATTTTACTGGTGATTAGTGGAGGTTTTTAATTAATTAAAAGCTAAACTCAAGCACTGGCACATGCTTTTACGAGAGAGAGAGAGAGGGAATATTTTTTACTTACAGTTTTTCCAAGTGTATATCAACTTTTAACTTACTCTACATTATTGATCACACATACACACAGTCTTGTCCTTTTCCTCTATCTTAACAGGATGTAAACAAGAGAGAAATTAGGTGTGACATTTTGTATTACTTTCCAAATTCAATGCCTTCCAGAGCTATGAAATATCAGACAACACGTAAGTCAAGAATATTACAAATATTGATGCATTCTACTCCTAATCGCTGACTACTGATACTTACAAAGTGATCTCAGAGCTGTCTGTCCATTTCCAGTATCTTTGTTTCAGCCATAATGATCAATAAGTTGTTAAGTTATTACAGTAATTTTGAATAAGAACCAGTGAACCTGTCATGAAACAATTACATCCTGTGTGTGTGAGCTCAGCTGCCTTGTAAACTCATGAGATCCTGTCTCTTTCATCACGAGGTGCCTTCAATTCCAACTGCAGATTCAAATACGTGAATTCCCACGATCATGTTGTGACCACTTATTGACTATTGTCTCATACTATCTATAAAAATCCAGGGAGTCATATTTATATCAGGATCACAGATTATGTTGATTTATTTAAATGACATTTTACCTTTTTTTCCCTGTTTTTGTGAGGTTATCTTACAAAATTTGAGATTCTTTTTCTATTATTTTTCATTGATGTAGTTGGAATTTTAGTTCTTTAAAATGAAGTTATTATTAATTCTCCCAAACAATTTTTGATGCGAGATTAGAAATGATTCTGATGTATTAAGTGGATTCACTGCACAGCTTCAATAAAAAGCAATAAAAACCCAAACCTGCAACCGATCAACAGTGATGGGAACTGTAAATTGCATGTTTAAAGGCTAAAAGAGAGAGGGCGAGAGAGCGAAAGCAAGAGCGAGAGAGGGACAAAACATATGTTAATCTGGTCTGCATCAGTGGAGCATGCAAAAGCAACACCAAGGCCACCAGAAAAGTGTGTGTGAAACATTTCCCATCACTCTGTGTGGACTCTCATTGTGCCCAGCCAGCAGGGCTGATTTAGGAGACGTCTCTGTTTAAAAAGCCAAGAAAACGGTCGATCGAGTCAAGACCCAAACACACACAAACACTCACACGTTTCCTCATCGCTGTGCATATAAACACAGACACACTTATGAAGACGGACATTCAAGCCACTTAGAATTTAACGCATGAAATGTCCGAGTGAGATGCAGCTTGTAACTCTGCAGAGGTTTCTGAGACGCTGTGTGCACCGTGTTTACACGTGTCAGTAAATAACCCAACTTGCCGGACAGGCAGAGGATTGATGAGGCTGGAAACCTCCACAAACGGGCCTAAATGGAGGAGGGAAAATGGGAGTGAATCCAGACGAGCCCCATGGGTACAAAAAGCGAAAAACCTTTTAAGACATCTTCCCAGCTCGGAGCTACAGCGTCTCCGAGCAGCAGGAGTTTTTGGTTGTTTACTTCCTCTTTCTCGCCCTTTAAT
The DNA here is from genome assembly GCA_900303265.1 of Brotula barbata. Lineage (NCBI taxonomy): Eukaryota > Metazoa > Chordata > Actinopteri > Ophidiiformes > Ophidiidae > Brotula > Brotula barbata. Next base: position 31,297 of record OMNV01011157.1, on the reverse strand, counting down.
AAAATAGATTGGCTTCCCGACTCCCCCTGCGAGTATCCCGGCGAGGGTACGGCCGTGATCTCACTCCCATAGACATTTACAGAGATTCCTGTGAAGAGCGCTTACACTAAGTGGAATTGGTGCACGACATAAGCTTGACTTCTGTAGTTTCCTCAAATGAACCCGTGACGGTGCACATGAAAAGGGAGATTAGCGTCTGTTTTAACCCATTGTTGCAAGGCATGCAGCGTAATAGGTAACAGGAAGATGAAGAGCAGCAGCGTACAGCAGGTTGTATAAACACACGAGAGCAGAAGTCAGCCTGTCCATTTTAGGGCAAGATGTCCAAGAACATCATCCATCCAGCCAGAGAGCCAGAGGAGAGCATGCAGCAGTGTTTGGGCCAAGATAAACACAGGAATAAGAAGATATTATCACTTACATCCCTTTAAGATGGAATTTAACTCAAGCTAAAATCCTCGCTTAGTGTCTGGACGACTGACAGATGTTCCACTGCGAGACTGCTGGACTTGTAGATCTTAAATGTTAAGCAAAAGCAAACAGATTTGAGGTTCAAGGTTCACTCGCATTCAAACCGTGAGGCTCAAAGGTTCTAAGGATACTGGGTTTCATTTATATAGCATGAGCTGATCGGAAGAGGGGAATCACAGTGTGTGTCATCGGATGATCACATTGACCTGCTACAGTAGAAGAACAATTTAGAGTGATAAACTGATAAAATTGGTAAGTGTTACCAGACTGACTGCTCCGTCTTTTCCTCCATCATTCGTACAACCTCGTACCTCAGTGATGCCTTTGCCAACGGTGCAGATGCTATTCGTACCACCACATTATCAGACAAGCAGCGCAGCAAAGGCCGGATGATTCATCACATATCAATACTGAAAACCAAGGTCCTCCACCTCTTCCACACACACACACTCAGATAATAAATCTCCCAAAGGATCCTCTGTGGGACTACTGAAATAACTTTCCAAAACAAACCATTCCCACGGGGCCACGGCGATCCAAAAGCATCAGTGCGTTACCTTCTGGATGATTTACACAGCACGCTCTCGGTCCGGGTACATCCAGCATCAGACGCTCTCTGTTCCCCCTCAGGCTTCCTGAGTGATGTCTGAGTGAGCGTCGATGCTCCTCTCTGAGTGGGACGGTCCAACGTATGACCTTGAACCTCCCCGTGCAGGGGAGGGGTGGGGAGGGCTGTTTGCTTTGGGCAACAGGTGTGTCCAGATGAACCTGTCACCACATGTCACCTGAGAATGTGGCACCCACTCAGCAACAACTGTAGACCACCACATAAAAATACGTCTCGCACAGATGAGAGACAGACCATCGGAGGATGGTAGGAATTCAACTCTGATGGTATGTGTTAGTCTTAGTCCTCCATGAAGTCTTAATTCCTGGCTCAGCATGATGAATTACTGTACTCTACGGCACGGAAAGTATCTACATCTACATGAACTCGGGCCTGTCTACGTCCAATCCAGGTGAAATATTGAAGCTTTAAATCCACTTTGTTAAGCAGACCGTTAGAAAATGACAAAAACAACAAACAAAAACTGATGGCATGATACATTTTTGAAAAGTTATTCAAGTATTTCCACTTTGGGGGCAGTAACAGTACCAGGCAGCATTCCCCACTTTGACAGGTAACTTTTACTGTTGTTGATAATAGAATTAAAATTTTTAATAGACTTCTATTTTTACTTTTGCTGATGTTAAATTCTGAATGGTGGAGCAGAGTATTTTCCTATCATGGAATTTGTATTTTAACTTCACGATTTGCTGTATTGGGTAAAATTCTATTGCACTGGGACCCTTTCTATGTTACTACAATTTAAACGATGAATTATGTGTCTTATCTTTTTTTGAAAAACTAGAGGAACTCTAACACAGCGTAGTATTAAAAGTAGTGTGTAGATACTTTTTGTACAGAGGCTTCATATGTTAAATTTCGAATAAAAAGAAAAGTTTAAGTAAAAGTATTTCAAAAAGAGGCACGTGATCATATTTCGCCCAAGGTTTTTTCAGGATGTGTTACTGTAGCTGTGGTCGGGCACAAACCTCAATATGTGGTAAAACCTCTGACATATCGGTCTAACCCTTACTTACAGTGCACAGTTTGTGAACATTGATCTTCTCCTTTTATTACCTAATGAGTTCGATATGATAGCCACTGAAGCGTAGCATCATCTACAGGCTGGTACAGTCTGAAGCAGACAGAACGTGAATAAATGGCCGTTACGTAACGCTGTTTGACTTCTGCTTTGTCAACAAATGGCAGAGAGGAGAGAGAGAGGCTCTCCAGCTCCCTGCGAGGGTCCCAACAAACAGCTCCAAAAAAGGGCCGCGCCAGAGCAGCAGCAGCAGCAGCAGCAGCAGCAACTCAAACCCCTAATGGAGAAGATACCCCACACACTCGCTCACTCTCACACACACACACACACACACACACACACACCCAGCTCTCTTCCATAAACAGCTTCCACACCGGACGGCAGCCTGGGATTCTACACATTCCTCCACAAAGCTATTTGAAGTTCGTTTCAAACAGTGCAGCATAAAAGGAAATGTATGTAACGTCCACAGCGCGGTCATTACGAGCCTCAGAGCGGGATTACACGTTCACGTTGATAATGGATGGAGCTTAACATGAGGCACTATGGAAAAATGCTGTAAAGAAATATCACAATAGCATTCCTGCTGTTTGGATCGTTTATGGACTATTTGATCTCCTATGGCCTTACTGTAGCATTTTTTGAAGCACACGGTATTTATGATACTACAGCCTGACTATATCTGGTCTCAGCTGATCTCACATATATCAGTGTGTTGACATATGTGTTCATATGTATGATAGTGTGTGTATGTTAACAGGATTCACCCATTTGTTTAGTTTTCAGCTATCAAACATTCTGTCCTGGTTGCCAGATGTGCTGGGTATTTTGTGCAATACATTTATATAAACACATCAACCAACATATCACGGTTGTTCTTACTCTCCCTTATCAGTGAAATAACTTTGGACTTTTCTGTGTTGTATAATATTTTGTTCTGTGTTATACATTTATTGCAAATGTTTATAGGGACAAAAGCGTTTTGTGGATGAACCCAGAAGGTCCCATCATTCCAGCCCATAAAAGTTCTGTAGAGGCTTTGGGCCTGCCAGCATGTTGGTGACAGTTATTGGACGTGTTCATGAGCAGATCGCAGTACAGGGAGCTCTTGGATGGCACATGTAAAGGTCCGGGAGAGGCCAGCTGTCATCCATGTGGACAAACTGATCGTTATGAATGTTGTAACGAGCTGGGCCGGCTATAACCTGCCTGTTAGGCTTTTAGAGTCTCTGTACTAAGAATGTCACTGAGGTAATATTTTACCAGGGTGAAACATCGCCACAGCAAGGCTCTAGTCTGGTTTATTCACACTAAACACACATACACACAAACACACACAAAGCCTGTAGATAAACACTGAAGAACAGATTAGCCATACAGGAAAAACCAGAAATGTAAAGAATGCAAACCAGAAATGTCACTAAGGTAGATGCTTTGAGATTCTACTACATAATACAAATAACTCACATTGATGCTCTGTGGGCTGGACAAAAAAACAAAACAAAACACTGTGTGATTAAATCAGCAGAATTTTGGTGGAAGGGACTCCAAGTAACTTCGGCAGAGGGCATTTTAATGGGAACGAGGGAGATCTGCAACTGGCTGTATGGGAAAGGTCTGAGGAAAGAGGCTTTGGGTCCTCTTGCCCCCTTAGGGGGACGGACGTTACAGCAAATCAGTATAAATGTTATTATTCTACGTTAAACTGAGGTTTTATGATCCTATGATCAAACATTTCTATCCTATTGGGACTGGACCCTCCCTGGCCTCTTCACAATCCTCATCATCAAAACATCGTTATCCTTTAGAAGAAGTGTGTTCTCTCCTTCTAACAGAGTTCTGGAGTTTCGTATAATCTCTGCCAAGGCAACAACACTTCACAAAAACACTTTGTTGTTTTTTCCCTTTGTCGCCATCACAACAGTAAATATTGAACACTTTAAGTTGTGTGTCTGCAGGGGATTCATTTATTTCTTTACAGTGTTGACTTTTCGAGCAAGTATTTCGCAGTAAGAAAATTTATTAGCGTAGAGGGAGACTCTAATATACTTAATGACAAAGACGAAGTGACGTAACTGGAAAATGTACTTCAATATGAAGTGATGTTAATTTAGTGTCAGTCCAGATTGATATCAAGCACAGCTGTGCACGGTGGATTCCTCCCGGCTTAGACAATGGGCCGAGCTGCACATTACACGAGCTGTGATGACATTTCACGTTACTGTCAGAGAGAGTGCTGAAAGTGTTTCCTCATTTCTGCTGGATGTTTTGACTCTGATGTGGAATGGAGGCACTGAGTGTGTTCCTTATTATAGCTCTCTGAGCACTTATGCGACAGGACTACTTGATAATTGAGTCATAGGATATGGCGGCTAAACATGAATATAAACAGAGATGTGATAATCCAGCAATTTTAAGTGCTATGAAGGTATCCTGGTGCGAAATGAGCGTGCAGCAGGGCCCCAGCGTGTCTCCATCATCTGTCTATTTCAGGAATGCCAGCCCTGTCTGACTTCTCCCATCACACCCTGACACGACAGCCAGCGCCATCAATAACGGCCAGGATTTATCTCTGGCAGCGGAGATAGCACGCCTTCATTATTGTTTATTATATTTTGCAGTGATTTATTAATAACCTGGAATGCATCACTGTCACTGGCTAATTTAGTTGGGTTTGTGTGGTGATGAGTTAAGACACATGGAGGATCCAGGCTGGTTCTTATTAAAATATCTGCCAACAACTGCATTGTTGCTGCTGTTTTCTGTTATTGAAAACATATTATAGTAGAGAGGGAATAGGAGTGGGAGCGTAGTGGGCGAGGCACGCGCGTGTGTCTGTGTGCGCGGGGAGGTGTTGCTTACAATCCATCAACAAAGCATAAATTGCCTTCCCTCCGTCTGTTTACATGTGTCGGTGATCACGGGGGCTTCTTTCTTTGTGACACAGACACAAACACTGCACTTCATCACCCACTTCAGCCAGTGGAGGCAGATGGAGAAAGCGCAGGGTGAGGAGGAGGAGGGGAGAGGTTGCTAAGCGACATGTTGTAACATTAATGTGGAGTGAAAACAGAAACCTGGTGTCTGGCTGAAACATCCGGCCGGATCCAAAGCCGTCCATTGTTCATAGAGAAGACAAAAAAAAAAAATGACAAAGGTTGTGTGTACGTCATGCACATGTATAACTTGTCCACATGCTGCCATGTAGAGCACGGATGAATACACAGATATAAAAAGACATATACCTTAAAACAAATGTCCATATTTTGCTGCTGTAGGCCTATTTTGTTTATTTTGACTCTTCCTTGTAGCATCTCATCATCCATCCAAACCAACAGCTCTCTCTAATCGGGGAATTCATCATGCATGAATGGAATAAATCCACATTCTGCTACACTAAATGGTTTTGGATAACAAATCCGCAATCTCTTGAAAAACCACGAGCCAGAGATGTGGAAGCCAGCTGGCTTTGGCAAATCTTAGAAATTCAGTTTTGAGATTCATGTTTCCGGGGTTTGATCCTTTCAAATCTTGGGGATCTGTGTAACTCGACGCGGAACAGTGTGGTGAATTATTAACAAGTGTTCTGGGTTCCAACATGTCCCATCGCTGCTCCACAGGTTCCAGCGCTCTTTTCTTCAGGGCACAAACTGGGATTTACTGGCTCGTAAAAGTGTGTGACGTACGTCCCAGCGGGTTTGACACAAATAAGCTGATAACACAACAGTTAGAGAAATATTAGAAGAAATAGAAATAAAAATAGAACACTGCGGTGCCATATATTTGAACCTGTGACAGCTCCTTACATTTTTCTCACCTATGTTACACTGGTACGTACATATGTCGCACATGGATCTCTGAGACGAAGCGAGAGGTAAATTGTGCAAAACGTCAACAAGGCTAATTGCTTTGCAAATTTCTGTTGCCCGAACACACTGCCTCCAGCTGACTCGCAGGTATCAAACACTTGACGGATGAACCTGTTCCATTTAAAGTAAAACATAATGCCTCTCTGCAAACATTTACTTCGCAGCTTCTCCGAGGACAACATTCAACCACGACCGAGCCAATACCATTTGGAACCTGAAAAACTCGTCACCCAGTCGTGGCAGCAGGAATGTTGGACATGTTTGTCCTTTTGTGCAAATGACTGAGTGGAACAGAACTCAGACACACATGGAATCCTTTAATGTGTTGAGCTACAGGATGTCCTGATCTCTACGGGCACACACCGGCTGAAACTTTGTATCGGTCTCTATTGATTGTGCAGCAGTGCCCAGTGATAAGAGCAGCAGACGGATAAGAATGATTTCAAACAAAGCACTTGAATATCAGACATTTGGACAAAATCATTCTGGCCTCCGTATCGCCGTCCTCCAAGCCATTGGATTAATTATTTGTGTTTACTTTAATATTTAAACAGGCTTGTTTCGCGTCATGTTACACAGATGCCAAAATCAACTTCTGAGTCGTTATAAATGACCAAGATACAGATCATCCTTGACATATCTGTGTTGACATTCACAGGGGAACCAACTAGTGACCTGTGATGAATAAAATATACCCTGGCTGCTCCTGAGTTGAAAAGTGACGCAGCAGTCAATGCATTTCCACATTTGACTTTAGAAATTTAATAGTCTGGGTGAAATTCCCTCTATAATATTCACGGTAAAAACAGGCTGAGTCCATTTCAAGCTTGAATTCTCTGCGTGGCTGTGTGTGAATAAGCCACACTTCAGCTGTGAGGCAGTTGTTTGTGTCACATGTCGTGCATTGGGAGGCCTCTGGTAGACCGTGTTGTCAGACTGGAACATGAACACATTGACATTCACCTCCACTGTGTCAATAACTGTAGAGAATACTCACAGTCCAGCGCCATTCACTTACATAACACAGCTGCCACGTCACTACTCACATCATCAACTACTACAAATAACATATGTATTAATCAGTAATTACGCCGACAGACGTACGGGCCCCTTTTAGCATTCATTCTCTCATGATTCAGTCCTTCAAAGCCTTCAAAACTGATATATAATAAAGTCTTCTTTGAGTCTAATTTGGCAATGTTATGATATAAATTTGTAGTGAAATCTAATGACTGTCAATTCTACACATCCACTTTCATTTAGAGGTCATAGGAAGCACTGTTCACTATGTCAAAATAACTGAATAAAATCCCTCATGGCTGGAGTGCGGTAAAAACCGATCCTTATGACATCATAACATCCGTCCTGATGATGCTGAAGACTACAAATTTCCAAACCGAATCCGCTCCTACAACTACTGAGTGAATCCAACCGGTCCCATTCAGGTGTCGCGTGAGTCGCTGCCCTGACTCAAGGAGTTCAAGTATGAGCGGCTCAAGTTCATGAATGAGCAGAGGATCGTGGAGGGTGGAGCCAATCTTAGGTGGATTTGGTCTGAGGTCATCGATGATGCAAACACTTGTGAACATTCTGACTGTGGGGTTGTAAAGTGAGAGATCATCAACATATGTCCAAGCCTGCATGTAATTATCAAAATATGTTGAAACCGGCATGTAATCATCGATATATGTCTAAATCTACATATAATCATCAATATATTACAAAAGCTGCACATAATCGTCAGTATATGTCCAAACCTTCATATAATTATAAGTATATGTCCAAACCTGCATCTACAAATTCTTGATAGAGTGAGAAAAGAATGAGAGCACAGATACATGAGACAGAAATGAGATGATATGAGCCAGCTGAGATGGCTTAGATATCTGATCAGGATGGCCCCTGGATGACGGACCACAGGGCTGACCCAGAATACACTGTAGGGATTACATTCATATTACACACATGCATATGTATTATACATCATGTCTTGCCTGGTAACGCCTTGGGACAGGTGACCGCTTCATGGCACATGAACGTGTTTGCCTGGAAAATGTTGGAAGAGGACCCTCCTCCTTCATCGACATCATCACCGACATCATCTTACTCTTGTATATTAGCTGTTGGTAAACCATCTTATTTGTGCATTATCACCAATTAGTTTGCTGGAAGGGAGATCACGCTGGCAGTAACACTGACGTACACTACGAGCACTGCATGTTTTGTGATCGATACCCGATCAGTGCAGAGGCAGAGTGACTCAAGTTTTGAAATTGTTGTCATCGATGACAACATGAAGGAGTTATTATGTCATCATCACCCTTATGTGATCACAACAGTTTGACCTCATGCCTGTCTATAAATACTGAGCCGTATCCGCCCCTTTCCATGTTCATCTATCCCACTAACCAACACAGTGCTGTGTGTCTTCTGCGTGCAGGCTCACTGTCAGAGGTAAATGGAACACAGCCATCACGAACAGCACTTACACTTGTTCTTTTGCTGCTATGGCAATCAAAAAGCCTGCAGTGAGAAAGGTCTGTTACATTAGCACCTCTGTGCCGCATGATATGCATTCCATTAAGTGTGTGCACCTGATGCTGTGGTGTTAATGTATGCATGTGCTGTGCTGGATGTGACTCACAATGACCACAGCCAATGACAATGCCACACAGGGACAGGATCACTTAAATTAGCAACCGCATAGACTGGATCACTTATCCGGCTTTTCACCCAGGATAACAGGACAGATCCAGGATGAGGGTTTTATTCCCTTCATAATGTGGATTTTTGGGTCTTATTTCCCACGCATATGGAGCTGTCTACATACTGCAGTAAATGTCCCAAGCAGAGCTGATATCTGCTGTGGAAGCAAAAGCACAACGGCCTGAATCAAGAGACGCCACACTTTCATAAAGTAATTAAAATAAATGTACAGGGATGGATAAGAGGAGCATTCATAGCACGAAAACACAAAGTCAGCTGTGACTCTGCCAAGGTGTCAATAAATACCTTGCCATGAAAAAAAAAGGCAGGTGATAAAAACAAACAAACATGTCCTGTGATCGTATGATGACAACACACACAAGCACAAACACACACACACGTATGAGGCAAAGAAACGTGCTTACCGCGCTGTGATGGTAATCCAGTGTTCTCACCGTGGCTGACACACTTCACTGAACTGCATGTGTGTGTGTGACAGAGGCAGAGCCACTCAGCTGCACACATACACACGCACACAAACGCACAACACGCAATTTGCGTCGAGGAAGGAAACGTCGCAGTCTGCACTGTCCTTTCATAATAAAAGCCAAAGTGTTGAAGGTTGAAGAGCTATTTATTGGTAGGCCATCCGTAAAAAAGTAGACATCAGGGATGAACTAACGTCTGTCCGAGCCCTGAAATATGTACAACCCCCCCCCAAATGTTAACAAAATAGATAGCATTTCAATTTGAGGGTGGTGCAAAATACAAATGAAAAAAAAGAAACGAAAGGTGGGACACCTATTTGATGTTCTTTGCATTTGATTGTGTGTTAATTTTGTGCCAGTTATACTAATAAAATGTTATCTGAACTTTGGAAAATCCACCAAGTCATCTAGTTGTTCAGACAAAAATTAAAAGAAAAAAAGAGATAAGAGCTAACAGGACGTTTGAAGAACAAAAAACTATAATTTATGCTTCGGTTGTTTGTACGCATATAAACACAAGCATGGGAATTTGGATTTTTCCCAATATGTTTCAGAAGTGCTTTTATATGCCGCTATTATGAATTTAGAGCAATCCATGAGACAATGAGCTTGATTTTTTAAACCTATTTTACTGGTGGAAAAACTTTTTGGTTGTTACGAATATGTGATTTTATTGTGAAGGTTTAAAACGGAAGTCCTTGTCTCCAGGTTGGCTGGCTTTACGTTGCTGTCATAAGCATGTCTGCTCTTGTAAGGACACCAAAGTGCAGTTTTCACACGATTCGTTTTATTCTCAGCACTGAAGTCCATATTTTTTCTGAAGCTGACTGGACTGAGTGCAGACTGAGAAAAATTCAACAAAGCGAAAAGAAATTCCACTCGAGGCTAAATTGAGACTAGTTGTAACGGGCTCGTGTTTGTGCACCGCCATCTAGTGACCAAACGTGGTATTGCTTAAAAAGGAGCTCAAGCAGTTTCGTCTGAGACAATCCAGATTCTGCCAAGAGGATAAAGGATGATTTTCGGATTTTTCACTTTCCTCACGTCATCAAAACACAGTACAACACAATAAAGTAATTGGTCATCCAACATGGTGGATCTTCTCTGCAGTATGATGTGTAGTGCCAGACATAATACAAAGGATGTGTGAAATACGCGACATTTATATTTTCATGACAAAACCGTGAAATACTTGACATGATTTCAAGGTTTCTTTTTTATTTCAGTGAAGTGAAATTAAATTTGCTGCCGTTATTTCAGTACACAAAATAAATTGTTCCTTTTAATTCTTGAGCACAAAGGAGCTCGTTGTCATCCACGGATGCTCTAATGTCTAAATGGATGACCAGATGGATTTCAAATTCACGATTTATTCCTGTCTTTTCACTGCTTGTCATAGCGTTTATCATACATTCTGGCATGCATAAAACTTCATATCTTCTCAGTCTGACACTTGTACGAATGTTAACATAGAGCAGGAAACAGAGGACACATTTATATCATCGCTAACTCTCTACAGCATGACATGATCGCTTGTACTACCACCTGTACTCTACTCAACTCTGTAGGTTTGTTTGTTAATACATTAACCATGCGGAGATAACCTAAAGGCTTCTTAATGTGAGCATCTTGCAGCTATTATGGGTGAAAAATCCCAGCAGTCTGTTCGAGAAACATTTGAAAAAAGTCTTTGAAAAAAACAACCCCTTATAAAGGAATTGAATTCCTTTTGTGGTCATTTCTTCCCGTTCTGGCACTGCTGATTAATGGAGGATCATTGCGATTAACCAGCACGTTGACATTCAGGTTCCCGTCCACAGAGAATAATTGAGGCCTTGAACTGCTTGAAACCAGCGCCTCAACAGAGCCATCACCTCTTTGACACGAGCTCAGATGACACAGCACGTAAAGCTAAACCCACGTCAGTCAGCGCAGTCTGCGGGGTATGGGCGGCGGAGAGTTCTCTCTGCAAGGGGGTCTCTGTGGAAGAGCTCGGGAGGGACAGGATATATAACGCTCGTGAAGCATTTTCTCCCTGCAACCAAGAGACAGCACTGTAAGTTGTACTGATAAATGTTCAAAAATGTGTGAACTCTCACATGAAGACAGCTCTGAAGTAAATATACCTCTGTGGAAATAATAAGCAGGAAACTACTGTTTTATTTTGGTTTCCTGGTTACCTCTGCCCTCTAGATTCTGCTTGTTTCTAATATTAAGAGCTGATTTTCACAAAACACATTGTAAAGATACGGTAATGTGGAGAACCTTGAAGCTGAACCAGGGATTTTTAAATGCGTTCTTTAACAGAAGCTACATTGGTGCTGAGTTATAGCCAGACACAGTGTGGTTGAGTTAGAATTAGACCGCTATGGTTAAGGTTTAAGGTGTCAGTGAAGGCATGGACTCTGATAATAAAAATATTGTAAATCTTGTATTTAAAGCATTTTTTAGATTTATTTTGGTTGTTTATACTGGCTTGATGCAATTAAAAAACGCCATCATTATGACTGCTACGATTCAATTCAGTGAAGGGGTACGAGTTAATGCACGTTAAATCTCATTAAAAGCCTTAAAAATGTCATCTTCATGAAGTTTGACTGCAAGTGAAGATATATTTAACATCACATTCATTGTCTAAATATGAAATTAGTATAAGCTTGGCTCCCCTGATGCTATTTTTACAATTTCGACAGACTATGAGGACATTGTTTCACTCTGAAACTTTTAAAGTATTTGAGTTGTGATAAGAGAGCCAAATGAAAAAGACAGCAACTCAACTGTTTAATAAGATGTAATCTTAAACTGTGTTCAGAATTCATTTGAATTGATCTGTATCTTCTCTGTACACCTTCTGAGAATTGTGACCATCACACTGCATGTGCCCTTCACACTTTGGTTTCCTCTTTGAACAGCTATGGGGCTGTTTTCGTTTTATCGTCTCACTAATCTACCACTTGCAGATTCTTCACTGGATTCTACTTCATCACTGCTCAGCTTCTTCTAAAGTAAAATTAGAAGTCACCAGACGTATTTATTTTTCTGTACTGACACATAGCTTGGACTTCCTTTGGCACATGAAGTTTACGAGCATAACGCATTGCATGATGACTGTATGATTTCGGTTCACTTTGTAGGGAATCGTATTGCTCGGTCTGTGATCAAAGCTCCCTCGACTGACCTTTCTGGAATTCGTGGAGGAAGCCTGGGTGGAGGACAGATGAGTGGAGCATCAGATGGCCGCATATGACCTGCAGCAGTATTGACGCTCTCTATGTCCTTGAAAAGTGAAATGTACCTCATGAATTTACATTCTACATACACGATACCATATTAGATGGAATAGTGGCAGTGATAAATATTATAAGCGTCACCTGACTGTAGCACTGAAGCTGTGACCGCTTCACGGATGCAGACTCACCTCAAAGTCAGGCTCTGCCCCGCTGCTGTAGCTAATGTTGCTATGAGTGCTCAGTCTGTTGCTTTCCGTACCTGGAGGGGGGGAAAAAAGTCAAATGTGGACAGAAAACAAAGATCTTCATTTTCTGAGGTAAATACTTGCGGTCAACTCGTTGCCCTAAGCCCAATAAATCGCGCCAGATGGGAACATATTTTCATGTCTAAAAACAAAGACGTTACAGTTCTGTACCAGAAGAATCAGAAACAGGAGAATCCTGCACGCTGAACATGATACTCATATGCCATCAGCCCATAATGCCTTCACATTTTAACACCATACTGAAGCATTTGAAGCACATTATCCCCCCGTGATCTGATGCTTCCAGAATCCAGGATCCACATTTATATTTAGAAAGGAATCATCTCGTGCATGAAGGAATTAATGGTCTGGATGTTTTGACTTTTAACAGCTTGACACACACACTCAATGTGACACATGTACAGGTACTATCCTGCGAAAATACTATCTACGAAACATTGTAACATATTTATGTACCTTCGATCACGGAAAACAGCAGGAAGTCCATTTTAACACAATGTAAAAAGATGATGTCTATTTGTTGAATTATTCTTGCCTACTCATTGAGGCAGCTGTAGTTCCCCTCTGAGACATCCTAAATTATACAATAATCTACTAATAAAAATAAACTTGGGGTTGGGTTTGTGGTTATCACCGTCACAGCACAGACACTAGCTTCCTGGTCTTAAGTCTGACGGCGGTGCTATTTTTACTTCCCGCAGCCTTCTGATTTTTCCTAACGCCTCTGATGTGACAGCCACATGCCACACGATGCACTTGGGTCAAAGGTTCACGCCTCTGTTTCATCTCACCTGGACAATGTCATTCATTACTTTCCTGGCTGACAAACTCTACAGACTACAGAAAAAAAATACAGCTGGTTCAAAATGCTTCTATCAGCATATCAAGCTGTAGACCACACATCTCTCCTGTTCTGGCTTCACCGCTCTGACTTCCTGTAAAATATTAGATTTCAAGATCTTCTATTTACTTACATGGCTCTCAATAATCAGGCCTCTACCTGTATTTGTGAACTCACGCTCCCCATGTTCAGCAAACAGATCTCTCAGGTCCTATAATCAGGGTCTTAGTCCTTTGAGTGGACTTACTGATGTCTTTTTTAAAAAAATGCTTTTATATTTGATTGTGTCTGTGTGTTTGTAGTCCTGTAATGTGCTGCATAAAAACTTTTGAATGTTATCTTCAATTCGTCTATAACGTGGCTTTAGGACTCACTAGAGGTGCTGGACGTACTGCCTGTCTTCCAGTTCCCTCGCTGGATCGGCCGGGCCACCGGAGGGGGCGGAGCCACCACCCGGGGGGTCGGCTCATACAAAGCACATTCCAGTGTCATACTGGAACTTGACTTTGACTTCCTCTGGAGTGGAGCACTTATCTCATATGCTAGCAGAGAAGACACCAGAGAGGGATAATCCCGTTAAATATGTTATATTGAAGAGTGTTACCACGGACAGTGAAACTCTTTTTAACAAACACCTTCCAGCTATTCAGAAAGAAGCATTATCTGTGGTGCGCATACATCAAAATAATCCCACCTAGCTCCTTTCCCGTCTTCTCCCTGTCTTTGCGACGCCTGGTGATGCTGTCTCGTAACCTCTTCAGATTTTCCTGAAGAAATATCAAACAGCACACAGAACATAAAATAAGTCCGCTGACCACCAATCGGCCCCCGACAGACCGTAGAGGATGTACGAGCTTTTTACCTGCTGGTAGCGTACGGAATTTGCCCTCTGCTCTTGGTCAGACTGCCAGGATTTAAACTCTTGGACAGCTTCATCTACAGTAATTTCCCCCACTTTCACTCTCTCCTGTAGACATATGAGCTGTCTCTGTCCAGGAGTCTTCATCCCAGCATAGGGGTCATAATCAGATGCGGAGTCCACGAACGATACGGGTCGCACTGGACATGCGGGCGAGGACGTCATCCCTAAAATACAGAGTGGACACAAATCACAAATACATGTCTTAGATCATAACAAGAGAAAGGAGTTCAACTTCAAGACAAGAGAATAACATTTATAAGGGATCAATCACGGTGATTGATTCTTTACAATAATTTTTGACCATTTAAATGTGTTATAGTGTCGTTATCGCTTAAAAAAGTAACTTTAAAAAATGATAATCAAAGGAGCTAATAATCTACATTACCTGCAGGAAATGTCCTTTCCGCTGGCGTTTCTGAAAATACTGTCAGAAAAAACAAAGTCACTTGTTTTTGCTCTGTTTTTAAAAAATCGGAAGACAAAAAACCATTTCTGAGGAATTGCACAAACCCCTGGAGATGTAGGTGGACGGCTTCTCAGCCTCCGCAGCTTCAGTTTCAGTTCTGGGTATGGGAGCTGGTGGACGATTGAAGATACAGGCGCTGGACTTTGTTTCCACTGTATCATAGATGTCATCTTGGCCAAGGCTGTATGGGTCCTCCTCCTCCTCCCCCTCCTCTTCCTTCGGATCGATCTTATCTTCTTCCTGTTCCTGCTCTTTTATAATATGTTGTTCGTCATCCTGGGAGGGACCGCGGTCAGGTTTTCCTGGACGACGCAACATAGCCCTGAGTACACAATGTAGATATTTATGGTATTTATTGTAAAAAAAATGGTCAATCGCCTACCTTGGAAAAACTTCCGTAGTATAATTTCTTCAGGGTTCTGATCCCCTTCCACGGCTGTCATCACCTCATCTGTGGGAAACACCATCATCAGTTCAAACACCATCTCAAGCTATTTGAGGTGATCAGATGAAATCACGCCGGGCTTACACAGGTCCTCTACACAGTCAGGGTCCATCTCCAACATTGACTCGTATATGTCCTCTGTGCAGCTCGAATAGTTCATCGTCATGTCTTGAGACGCAGACGACATGAGTTCATACACCTCTCCACACGGCGGCGAGTCTACGGACTCCTTGAAGTGAGGCTGGTAATTATCAGCTGTCTCCTAAATCCATTTCAACACAAGACGCAGGCTGAATGTGACAGCTTCCCCGCATCACAAAACTCCACAACGTGGATCCACGAAACAAAAACGCCCCGATCGCCGGACTTACCACAAAGTTGTCCATGAACTGTCTAAGATCAGAGAATCCACTCCTCTCTGCCAGCGTGTTTGGATAGTCTCCATACTTGTTCATCACGCTGTAAGCCTGCAGAGCCCCGGGACATTGAAGCAGCATGGTACTCAGCTTCTTCAGGCCATACTTAGCTGCAAAGTGGAGCAGCGTGGGAAGCTCTTCGTCACGCTGATCTGAAGGACAAAAAGCAATTAGATCCCACCACTTGTACGATTGTGTGTTGGTTCTTTAAAAGCAGCTTTTACTTTGTGTTTTCAACATTCAGGCGACATAACAGGCATCGAGTAGGTGGAACAAATGTAGTTCGGTCCTTTCAGACAGATTATTATAATCTCTGTAACTATTGGGCTGTTCTATACTAAACCAGAGATTATCAATCACGGTACGACACAATCTGTGCTCCACCCACACCTGATGAACTAAACTGTTCCAGATGTGCTCATT
>OMNV01011157.1:0-15071 GCA_900303265.1 Brotula barbata | reverse complement strand
AAACTCAGCTAATTTAGCTTAATTAATAAGGATAAATCAAGGAGAGAAGGAAAATACACATAATATGGTAGGAGTACTATAGTACTATCATACTAAAATATAAACTATGTTCAGGCTGCAAGCTGATGCTGATTTCTTGAAGTCAGATCTGATCTTGATGGTTCACTGTATCTGATTAAGGAACACATCTGTGCAATAAAGGGTCAGACTAGAATAATTTTAGCGTGTTATAGTTTCTTCTCAACTTCTCAGTTGCCTCCATCTTAAATACTCGTCCATTTATATCTAACATTTTACTTTATTTTTTGCCGTTTTATTTTGTCTCAGCTATGATGTCACGGTTCACCAGTCACAGAGACAGACGTCCGATATGACTCAGATCGAAGACCACACAGCCTGTTTGTCACCACCTCTGAACATAAACACCGTTCACTGAGACTGAAATAAGCACGCACACGCCGCCATGTTGTCCTCTTCGATCTGTCTGATTCCAAACAGCTCGAACCCGTTTGCGGGGATCCTGGCCTTCAGCGAGTCCGTCAGCATGCTGTCTAGTGACTCCTTTGTGTTGCACGTCCAGTTGAAAGCCTGGAAATAGAATATCAGTGACAATGTCAACATTTACTCCTCCTCTGGCACCTCGTCTTCACGGTGGACATAATTAAATTTCATGTTTTCACAGAATCAAAGCAATCAGTCAACAGCGCTGTTTACTGTGTGGCATAATATCTCACCTGGCACAGGAATTCAACCGGATCGGCCGCGTTCACGAGATGCCAACTGACCTCCCCGATGTGTGTGTAATAAGTAACAGGCATCAAGCCTACACGCAACTGATCGGTGTGCAAAGCGAGTGAAACTGTTCCAGCAGGCATATCTACAGAGGGGAAAACACAAGGACCCAACGGTTAAAAACCTTCCCAAAAACCTGATGGCGGTCACGTGACTTGCTGAGGGTACTCACCAGGTGCAGTGACCCTTATCGTGTATTCATTCTCCAAAGAGCCTGCGACCCTTTTCAGGTCTGCGTTTTCAGATGAAAATTCCACTTCGGGAGCTGAATGATCCTCCAATTTGTGCGTTAAGATGATAAAAATGGACTCCTTTGTCTTCATCAAGGGCACAAACAGAACACACAGATTTTGGATTGGTTTCCCGCCAGGTTTGCGAGCAGCATATTAATATTACTCTTTCCTGTTATTACTCATCTTACCCCACATTGAATTCTATTGGGTTGAACAGTGAGACAGGTGAGGTGCGCCGGTGAAGTTATTTGTTCGCCTGTTGAATTCTCCACTAGAGACGTTTCTTCCTCATCGTCTAATTTAAAACCCTGTGGTTCATCAGCTTTGGAAGTTTCCCTTGAAGAGGCTGGTGAGATAAACACAATATTAAAATGTTTTTGGGTGGATTTTTACCACTGGGGCACTAGTGGCAAACAGCACACACACCCTAGGACACCGACAGAGCCACACACTGATCGGCAACAGGCACGTTTGAGTGACCTACTGTCATTAATGGCCTCCAGGATGGTGGAGATGTACAGAGCAGCGTCATCCTCAGCAGAGACTTTCCTCCAGCTGGCCCAGTCTTTAAAGCTAGCAGTCAGTTGGTCGTCCTCCGATACGCCACACAGCAGCGCCACCACCTTGTGCGGAGGACGAAGGAGTCCCTGAAGGGCTCCATCCTCGCTGAGAATCTCCAGGAACGCTCCCGTGATGAGCACCACGATGCATTTGCAGATATGGAAATAATCAAAGTTATATTCGTGGAACCGATCGGCCAGCCCGACTTCCAACAGCAATATTGACCGTTTGCTGAATTTCCTGGAGGATTTCAGGATATCCTGCAAATACGCCGCCCATTCCTCGGCCTCGCCGGTGTGCAGAATTAACAGCTCTTTTGCGGAGGGGGATTGGGGCTCTGCTGAAAAACAGGATGCATCAAGCGTAGTTAGCGCGCGTCCAACAATCCATCACGCTGGCATTTATGTCTCCGAGAAAGCGGAGCACGCAAACGGAGGATGTGGTCATCGGCGTCTCTCAAACATCACAGAACAGTTTATCACACAAACCTGCACCGGACTCAAACTTCGCATCAGTGACGTGATACTTTTGATATAATGTGTTGCTTTCGATATCACGGCGGCCCGTGTTTGGCATGGAAACGTTCCACGGCGTAGCGGCTGCGTGGGCAGAGCTGTGGAATTTCAAGGTGACTGTGGTTGAAGAATGAATGGCCAATGTGTTTGATATTTCAACACCCAGCCAACATGGGCGTTATGCAAACATTGTGCTGTGTCAACACTGGTCAGAGTAATTTTGTTTGACTCATTACAGTGTTTAACCAGGTCAAGTTCACCTCTCTACACATTAACTGGGAAAGAAACCCAACGTTTGTATTTCACCTTCGTCGCTGTTCGCCGCGCTGATGGCGACTGGACATCGGCTGTTAATGAACCACTCCAATGGCAGAAACGATAACATTTGGAACGTGTGAACTATTGTTCATATGTACGCAAAATACGACGAAAAAAATGCCCCCGCCCCTCGTTGAACTAAAGTTACATATTGGAATTAAAATATAATTTATAATTTATAATTTATAATTTAATATGAAATTTAGAATGAAAAGGTCAAACATAAGATAGAGGACTGAACAGCACAGGAAGGTTATGACGGCTGTGCTTCCTCTTTTTTAGAAAAATGTTAGAAAATATGAACAATTGGCACAAAAACTCAAGTTCATATCAAATAACAGCCTTAACCGAATAATTCAGAATGTTCATTTGCCACATCTGATCGATGACTCACAATTATCTCTGACCATATCTATTTGGGGATTCATCTTCACCATCTGAAAGATAATTGTGACTGAAGAAAAACCAAACAAACAAACAATAGAAATGCTGTGTTTTACCTGACTGAGTACTTGAGATGACTTCTTCCATGGTTGTCACACAGCCGAGATGCACCAAGTCACCCCACAGAAACCCACATTTGTCCTTTTAGTTTTCTGACATTACCGAAGCCCCGTTTCGCTTTAATAGACGCTTCATTCTCTTTGGCCAGCTAAACCTCTTTGCACTGTTGTATAAATAGCAACACTTCCTGAATTTACTCATACTGCTTCACTTCCTGAAACAACTACAGAAGTGAGAACATAAAGCCTACACAGACGTAGCAGAAAGTGCAATGTCTGTGTAACCACAATTTGATTGAAGGCCACATGTCGCCTCTGCATACAGTTCAACAGATGGCTACGGTCTTATTATGTTGGCAGAAAACTACAAACTCAAATGGGGTACCATTACCACTGTGACACAGGAGGTTATGCTGTGTAACATTTACTGATGCATTTAAACATACAGTTAAGTCTGTTGTTGTATGTTATAAAACACTTTTAGCTTTTAGGTCTTAGGTTTGTTCTCCACACACACACACACACACACACACATACATCTTTACCAATCCACCTGTTGTGGTGATCACATGTTTGTTCTGTTTTTTCACTTCCTGATAAAGACTGTTTTGGGCACGGGTTTCATAATATTAGACCACAAAGAGAGTGATACTGTCAAGTACACACGACAACAGCAACAGTGTAGCTATGAGAGTTGACGTGAAAAAATAGGACTCACGCATGGCATGGAAGGTCATACTGATATACTTGGAGCTGAGATGACCAATTTCCCCCAAATGTCCTGAGACGAAACCCATATATTTAACAATGTTAACTATAGAATGCCAGCTGTCGCATAATTACACTGGTTCACTTTGAGTTTACAGCAAAAGAGATGACAGTGGATTTCTGATGCTTATACTAATATAATGATGACACAAACAAAAACAGAGCCGATTGCTAAACATGAATGAACCAACTGTGTTTTTCCCACGGAAATTCCAACTTCTTCTGATGAAAAACCATTGACTGTGCCATCACTGCGTGCACCACACAACAATGACCACCAGAGGGCAGCGTAGAATCACTTACCTGGGCCAGACGACCCCCAGGAAAACATACTAGAAATCACTACGGTCCACTGTGTGTGTGTGGAAGGCAGGTACTGTGCGGCTACAATATCCCATCACATCGAGCATGATGCATTATTCTAATGTTCCGACTAATATTTTTTACATTTTGAGCATCAAAAAATATTTTTCATAATAATAGTAGCTGCATCACTGTGAAGATCTTAGTTGAAATCGAGATATCTGAGCTAAAGACATCATCAAGTGAGGGAAAATGCTAAGAAAGATGTAAAGTCGTCACCTACTTTGCAGGGTTATGCATTTCAGAGCCTAAACCCCCCTCATCAAAGTCTCCACCGCTTTGCTCGTCAGTCACGGTGAAGGCCGTTGACGTCTACCGTATAGTTTGAGGTACATTTTCCTGGCACAGCTAACGCCCAGTGAGCACATTAGACGGAAAAGTAAAATGGCAATAAATACAAAGCAATGAAAAGTGATCAGGATCATCCTGTGAGAATTGATGAGCCAGATCTCACCCTAACTGGCAGTATTTTCCGCCGCCATCATCAAAACACTAAACCACTGCGTTTCTCGTAAAAATTCCCTTTCATTTATTTTGGAGTGTACCTGCCCTCATTCGTCACTTTTTTTTAATTACAGCTCCAAACTCAGGAGTTTATTCCCGTTTCCAGCCATGCCCTCCATCCATGAAATCAGTTTGCACAGCTTTGACTCTGCCCAATAATCCAAGTAAGTTTTTGAACTCTTACAATGTAGACCTTTTAATCATCGCAACCAGAGTTCACGTTCTGCCTCTGAAGCCTCCTGTGAAGAGCAGGATGATCCATGACCTGTCTTTAAGTACAATTTCCTGTGGTAAAAATCCCCTAATTTCTTTTAACTCTACTATTAGCTACCATAAGCATGACCGGACCGTTACCTTTTGTTTGGGCTCCCTTGAAACCACTATCTATTAGGTGGCTCAATTCAAATCCCTGCAGCCTGAGTTTAATAAGAGACATTTTTGCTCCTGTATTTTAAACTTGTTATCCAATATCCTGTCTGTTAGTCGTCAGTGTGTTTTCAGCACACACAGTGACCCCGCTAGAGGGGCAGCGTCAGTTCACAACAGAAATCTGAGGGTTCACTCACAACATTCATGGACTAAACGCTTCAATTTATTACAATGGACCCTGAGATTATTTGAAATTTTTTTATCTATTTGATTCATTTTTATACGTTAGTCAGAGTGGTTTATTTTGTTAAATTTGTGTTTGTAAACAGTGGTGGGATCAAATCGAGACAGAGAAATGACTCAGATTAACATTAAGAGTAATAATTAACATAGACAAATATTGGATGTTATTGAATTTTGTGTTCATTATTTTAAAGATAAACTCATAATGTGATGAAAAGAGTGATTAAAGAATATGACTGTAAATATTTCAGTGTATTTTAACATGAAATCAGATGTAGTATGTATGCAGTGGCTCTGTGAATTAACTGTTGTTGTATTAAATTCATATTAAACTGTTGTATTAAACATGACTGACTGGCTGATTGGCTGAATTTGGGTTTGGGAAATGAAAAAATGTACTTGCAAGAAATGACGTGTGGATTCACCGCACACTTAATTAATTAAGTTATTTGTGTCATTTGGTTTCTGTTAGGATTTAAGTCTCTGTGAGTCAATAGGATCTAGTCCAAGTAAGGTCACAAGTCATCATGTTCTCTTTTTCATTGAGCTCACGTCAAGCAAAATCTGTGACAGTGGAATCCACGCCCATGACTCCGTTAGTCTCTCTGACTCATTTTACTTGGATCCGTTTCAGCAGAAACCATTTCTGCTATTTTTAGTGTAATTGGCAGAAAAGTAATTACTCGGTGTCATAGAAACTCCTTTGTAGTTGAAGGACACGTGACTAATTGATAGGAGAAAGGTGATTTTAAGAAGTGCTGTTGATTTCAGTATCTGAAAATTTAGGTCCTATGATGAGCATGGATTTTTTTTTAAATGATACCATGTCAGTATTTAGAGTATGAGAATGTCGTCTTTAATGACAAAATATGTGCAAAATCATTCAAAGTGAAGTCGCTAAACACAAAGATCTCCAAGTCCGGAGGTAGAACCGCACAAAAGGGAGCGAGCAGAGTACTGTACATCTAATATCACCGACATAACGCTCGTGTTACCATCTCATTTACTGTACTTCCCCATCCCAGGAAAGCTCTACCTCCTATCAGCAGCAGCTCGAATGCTGTTTGGGAGACTTTTAAAGTGAGGGAGACCAGAAACAAAGCACAGTCCAAGGACACAGAGTGCAATCTTGAAATGGAAAACTGAAATGGGAAAGGGTCCGGAGCTGAAATGTTATTTGGATGATAGCCTGCATAAGAAAGGAACTGTGTTTGGTTTCTCATTGAGAGTCACTAGCAGGGCTCATTGTGATAAGAAAATAAGTCTAATGTTACCTGATCTGGTATAATGTGGACCAATTACCACTCCATTGCACTTCATTACAGGGCTGTAATAGGGCCGGGGGTCAGTGCTTGAGATGGAGTGGCAGAGGAAAATTGAGTCGTCATTGATAATATGATAAAAACTGACAGTGAGAGGCCCCTCCAACAAATTATTGAAATTTACAGTTGATAGGGAAACACTATAACCTCATTTGGTAAGCAGCTGGCAAGCACTTGTGCAAAGCAGGTCCTCCAACACAATGAGAGGCTTATGGAGGGAAGGAAATCCAAAACTATCACAGAATACTTTTAGATTCCTCCTCATCGGCGTCTGGCACTGGGCGCGCGTGTATTCCGTTTTTACCAATATCCAGAGTCCATTCGAGACCCCCCGAACTACTCCACGGGACTGCATTTTCACTTTTATCACACGGAGTCAGACAAATATCAAAATTTGGACTAAACCATTATGGTGCTGGAATGGTATGGCAACCGTTTGTTTGCCTGAGTTAAAGTGCCTCCAGTTGGGGCCCCTTTGAATAAATAAATCAAATAAACTACCATCCGACATACATTTTCAATCCATCAAGGTAATCAGATTCTGTTTACCTGAATGGGAACTATTCTAAAATGTTATTAAAAACTTAAATGGAGTTTAGGTGTGGAATAACGACGCATAGAAAATGATGAGCAAACAGCGGGATAAGATTCCAATTACTATTAAACAAACATTGCATTGACTGGTAAAGAGGAAAATAGCTTTGACATTTTCCACAGATGGAGCTCCCACCTGATGGGCTTTGTCGTACGAGAGCACGGCACATTCAGCTCACGGGCTTTTAGACACCAGGCGCACGCAGTCAGAGATTGATCAAATTTATTGTCATTTCAATTCTTTGATAGTTCCAAAATGGCTCCTTATTTATTCTAATTGCTGCTTCATTTTGACAGAGGTTGCGAGTCGTACGAATTTGATACTGATGGACTATTTACAGTATTTCATTATGTGCTGACATCGTCCCACCATGCCAATAACTGCTGTGCTCACAGTGACGTGGGAGAGGAGATAATGTAGGTCTTCCCAATTAACATCCATTTTCTGACACATTTCCAGTCCGTTAGATTAAGAATTCAACAAGGCCATCAAGTCATTACCTTGTAGTGAAGGAAATATAATTTACGAGCAGCTCGGTTTATCTCACGTATCTAAATAGGGAACATATTGAATGCATGCTTCATTGATCAAAACTGTTGTGGAACAACTTATCGCGCGGCCATCTTTAACTACTATTTAAAGATGATTTTGCTTTCATCTACAGTCTCGACTCAGCCGAAATCACTTTGACATGATAAGACAAGTCAATTTGGATGGCGGCTTCGGCTACTGCAATCACAATGGCCACTAGATAACTGACTTTATTTATTTATATTGGGCCCTGTGCGTGTCTAGTTGAAGATAATAGTTTCATCTTCCTGAGAAAGTTTGCCAGCTACCCTCATTGTGTGAGTAAATGTGACAGATTCCTGCTTCATTAGGATTCATTGGGCCAACAGAGATGGACTCACAAGATGAATCAACAAGAGCAAGAGCAGCATGCGGGATGATTCCATGAATCTCTTTACTATCTCTTCACTCGTACTGGTTTACGTTTTCAGATTTATGAATCGCAGGCAACGGCAAATGAGTAAAGATAACATACACACCCTCTAAAAAGTAACCAAAGTATCTAATGTGCATCATGAAAAAAGAAAAACATTCATATTATTGCTATATTTTTGTTATTATTTCATTATTCAACATTCTGACTGAGAGTGTGTTTATTTTTGGGCACATAAACAGTTACATAGTTACATATTAAATAAATGTTTTTCTTTTGTGTGTCTTATTTTACTCTGCTGCTTATAATTTTTATTGACGTGTGCAATTATGTGAAAACACCAAACTGTGACCATATATCATACATAAGGGTTCATTATGTAGATTGGAATTCATGAGCTGAGTTATCAGACATTATTTCAGCTTGTCCTACTGTGTCCATACGATTTTAAATGCTGTTAAGGGCCTTTTTGGTGGATTCTTGGTATCAAACTGGTCTCCGTCCAACAGTTACCTGTGGCCTCACAGAGACCATCATTGACCCTTTTGTTTTGGTCACTTGTATAAGGCCGGATAGGATTGTTTGTCTAAGTTAGGGGCAGTAAAAATATTAGACAAAGCTTGAAAAGGTTAATAATTACATACTACATGTGGAAAATGTAGCCTGGAAATATTCCCGTGTCACTTAATAACCAAAGAACAGCATCATACCTGGTCTAACCCACCCGGGGAAGAGCTGCTCTTACCTCTAATCTGGGCTTTCTGCTTTTAAATTAATGTCAAATGGACTAAATTTGTTTGCTTGGACTCATTTATTAACTGAATGACTTCACTTATCTATTAAAGTAGACATGCTGTTACCGGTGTGGGTTGATGCTGCACTTCCACAGTCTGCCACAAGGGGTCAGAGCTCCACTGCAGATCCTTTAGGAGCCCAGTCAGCTCCTGTAAACCAGACAGGCATCATTCTGCGTTATCACCAAGGCCACCGCCTGAAAGATGTGTATTGAAATAAGTTTGCTTCAAACATCATTACAAATCCAATTAATACTGTCATTAAAATAGATAAAACCAGTGACAACATTGTGTGATTTGAAATTCCTTTAAATGCCCGAAGCATGTTTAAATGTAGACGTTACCGTTTTATGCTCTGCTGTTAAAAATACTTATAATACAATAATTATATATGAGAACACTTCAATGAGATGTACTGCTTAATATGTTTAATGGCTGAATTTAGATTGTATATTTAACAAATACGGCATCAGTCATATAAAATCTGATATATATGAAAAGTAATTTCATTTTAAAATTCATGAGCTTTCAGTCACTGTAAACTGATCATGTTTGTTTTTATATAAATCCTTGGCCCATAGTTTCTGGGTGAATGTATGCATATTCTCTCTCGGATAACACACACACACACACACACCATCATATACGTGCTTTCAGATGAGCAGTAAACCACTGGAATCAAAATAGATGATCAGTGAAATCAACCTGTATTGTAAAAGTTTCTGTTATTATTAAAGAGTTAATGGAAAAGGTAGTGGTTATAATATAGCTCATAAACTACATGAAAAAAATTTGGACTAATTTTGCACGATCTGTAATTTATAGATCCAATTCTATAAAATGCCTATTGCAAAATTAAATGCTGCATTTGTAGGATATGAGCTGGCGAACATAATGCAATATAACAACACACACACACACACGCTTCACTCCGGTCAAGATGACTGTGCATCATATGAAATATAATCAGATATTTATTGAAACTGAGTCCTGATATATTAACCTTTGTTGTATTATCTTCCATCTTCCCATAAAACAAATAATAAGATTTTTTTTTAAGTATTCACATTTCAACCTAAAGTGTATCCATCCAACAAAAGTGATAATTCTCCCTTTATTCCAATACACTTAACAGAATTTAATCTTTATTCCTATTTTTTTTTCTAAAATAGTCTTACCTGTAATTCTTCTCTAACTATTTTAACAAATCAGGTTTCATTTTTTCATGTTTACTTTGGCCATAAATTCACTCCACTTATCTAAACAATAATATGAACTAATGGCTAAACCTGAAAACTCCAACACGATAATCATAAGCCCTGTGTTTCTCATTGTGTTTGGGATTCATCTGGGTCATTATAATAAATATGACATTACAGAATTCTCCCAACTTTCCTCACAGTTGTTCTCTCAATAATTTGTCCTCTCCTGGCTTCAGCAGCTCATGCGAACCCCACAGCTCCACGAGAACCACATTCAAGCTAATCTGTTGTCTCTCTGCCTTTCAGAAAACGTCCTCCACTTGACACGCCATCCCCATTTTCAGCTCCATCGTTGACAACAGTGACACTGAGAGGATTACAAGGTGAATCAATAAACACCCTTGGCTTCATGAATGAGCACAGGTTTCCGTGATGTGATACCTCCAGTCTGGGGCCATCTGTGATAGCAATACACACAGGGATCTCCGAGGTCTCCACTCTGGAGTTCAGATTAGAGCGGTACGCCGCTACCCTCGACAATAAGAAGACACCTCGGCGTCCTCCGGCACGAGTCTGCATTGTGTTGGTCAATAACGAGGCCAGCACCGTAATCAACCGGCTGAAACGCCCTGATATTAACATTGACGTGAATTTTCAGCCGCTACAATAACTCAAATTCCTACGAAACCAAGTTTAGCAAGGTGGCGCTGACAATTGGACGATTTTAGTCAGATTCTCTTCACTTTCTGCAAACACAGTGACTCCATACTTCCATCTTTAGCTGAAAAGTAGATGTGTAACTTTCAGCAAATGGCATGGGACAAGAAGAGGCAAGACTGCCGACCAGACAGACGAGCGTTCCACTCTCCAGCCCTTAACAAGCATAGTAATACATCAGTCAAAAGCAATAATTTTACTATTAATGAAATTCCAATTTGCCTTCAGTACATTTCACGTTGACATTTTCCACATTGCAACAGTGCTTTGATAAAGTTTTTAAAATGCAAAAACGCATCTAAGAGGCTAAAGACCAGCCCGGGTGTCAGCGTGCCTGGCAGAGGACTATGGTACTTAATTTTTATCACCATGTGCCTGGGGCGTTGAAAGCCTGAATGTTAACATTGGCTCCATTTTCATTATCATCGTATGATTATGGATTTTACTGCATTTAGCTGATAATATAACTAGGAGCTCACCTTAAAAGAAGTTGCTGGAAGGTTTCATTTCTGCCCAAATGAAATTTTCATTTGACAAACAAGTATAATTAGGCTGCACTTCTTGTTCAGTGTCAGTCTGTTTTCTGATTGAACTTAGACCAATTTGCTGCCTCTAAATGAGTTTGAATAATTTCCATTCGGAATGTCTCGGGGACATTAGCTTTGGGAGTGCTAAGTGGCAGCATGCTTTTTGAAGTTGCTGATTATTTGATGCCACCCCTCTCTACCTATACGTTTTTGAGCTTACTTCAAAGTTAACAAGGAAAAAAAAAGCCCCACATCGCCCACCTCCGAGTACAATGAGAATCTGAAAGTGTTTTGGCCTGGTCTGGGAGGCAAAGTGGAAATGACTTTAATAAGTGTGTAATACACTCTGTTAGCTTGAATACTCTTTGCTTCTTTACTTTTTCCCTTTCATGTGGCCACTTTTATTGCCCTGAATGAGCGTGTTTGTTTTTGTTAAAAATGTACTGCTAATAACTACTACTGCAGTTATATCGCGTTCATTACGCCTATTAATTCAAAATTAACAAAGCGCACGTTATAGAGGACGCTGCGGCGAACTCACACAGGCTTTCTGCTGCGTGCCGTAAGATACGCCATTAAAAATTTGGCGCAAAATCACTGTCGAAGATGCTACAATTAGTTTGGAAGTTAAGTTTCGGGAGCAAAACAAAGGAATTTGGGAGAAATTGTATTAGTTTAGGGTATCAATTCTTCAGCCTCCAATTTGTATGCGATTATTCCCCTTTATCCACACGGAGTATTCATTTTATGTTATATAATCACCAGAAATATATTCGGAGACAAAACTGTGGCAGATTAATAGCACAGTAAGACTACAGAGAAAAGTAGGGTTATTTGTATATTTCCTCTTAATAGATTTGGTATTTGACCTAAAATCAGAGTTACAGCTATTTCAGTCGGGTTAATCCATTCATCCTCATGAATATAAACACCAACGCAAAATAAATTGAATGAGAGAAATGGAGTGAATAAAAGGGGTGAGGGCAGGAGAGAAAGAGGATCATAAATAAAGCTCAATGTAGGATTGATTGGGGGAACTGGGGATTCTGACAGTTGGTTAAATAATGGTTTCAAAATATGAAAGCCACGGTTAGAAACTAAATAAAGAACAATTTACAAATTGCGGTGTGGTTATGAGGAGTTTGCGAACTGATGAACCAAAAATTAAACCTCAGATCCTCCAAAGCGGCACGGTACAAAACCCAGATGGATCACGTGAGGATGAGATTCGTCTCAATCTTAATTTCTCGTTTCAATCCCGATCAGTTACCGCACTGTAGATTCTAGAATAAAATAACAAATATTGTATTTTAACCTACCCTAAACTGCTCGTCCCTCCTACGACATTAAATATGCATCAATATGTCAAGAATGAAAAGATGAAGAGTATTTTCAAAGCAATATATCCCGTCTCATTATTACACCATCAAATCTATTTTCTTTCAGACTTTTCGGGATTCTGTGAAAGAAAGCGCCTGGTAACATAAGATCAAGATCTATCCAGTATCCCCATTTATCATACGGAACGTTTCACAAACTGACATTAAATAACAGAGCTGCACATACACAGTAACGCTTGACAGCCAAGTGGACCATTGAACTAACATGACAAAAGGCTCGGAAACCACTACAAAGTGCAGATTATGCTGTCTGATCATCTCCAAAGAGAGCCGTTGTAAATCCACAGGGATTATAGCACATGTGCAATTCATTTACGTTGTATTAATTTTTCCAAGAAATGAAACAACACCAAAGTTTGCACAACGAGCCGACTCTGTTGTCAGTTGTGCATCGCTCACTTGAGAGTTGAACGAACGTCTCGCAAAGTATGTTTCTAGATTGGATTGCATCATTACATCAGTGCAGATTTACTTTTGTGGTCAGTAAAGGCAGTTTGGAAATGTTAATGTATTTGTACATTCAGTTCCCATCGTGGCCGCTTCTCTTTCTGCCGAACAGATCGGCCTCGTCTTTGTTATTTCACATGTTGTCATTTTCTTTCTTGATGGTTTATTAACATCATGCTACATCATGATGTCAGAGATCTGGGTCAGGTTTCGTTCCTCCAGCTCTCAGCCTTACGTGCTGATAATAATGCCAACTTACAGTAAAATCTGTTAGGTTACAAAGAGCGTGGCCCCAACGACAAGCCATTAGTTGTGTTAAACGGAGATTATCCTCTTAGATAGGCCATTATTTTTTAATTGTGGTGAGCCAATGTGTCCTTTTTATATTATTTATATTTCTGTTTATTAGCCAAATCCAGGATGAAGTCACGCTGGTCGAGCTGCAGAGCAACAGCTAAATCTCCTCCAAATGAGGTGCTATGAATCACTATCATTATGGATTCTGAGTGAACCTTGAAAAAGCTGTGAAAACACTTCTTAGCATTACCTGAAAGCACCCAATTATAGCAGACCTGGTTAAATTCTATGCCGTGTTATATCTCGTATAATTCCAGAAAGTGTTGACTTTCTGTCTTCCATTATGATTACCATGTGCTTCACTGCACTCGCTGCTCTCCTGATGTCCGTGCTAAAGGAATTTGAGGGGAAGCTCTTTGTTTTTGTTCATGAAGTGGGCTCTGAGGACACAATACCTAATGTAGTCTGTTTTCATTAGGTGTGCACCGCCGTGCTGCAGCAAGGGAGCATGTTAGGAGATTGCAATAATTTCAAAATAAAGGCCTAAATGAAAATCATGAAAATCTGTGTTATATCTCTGCTTTTTAAAAAAAAATCAGTGAGGGTCTAACAAAAGCACTAACTATCACAGGAAGGGTCTCATTAGTTTGAAACACACACACAGTCAGTATGTTTACATGCTCTTCAATTCTTCATTATATGATTGTGGCAATAAATCTGCTTTTTCAAACATCAACTGGAATTGGTACAAAGTTTGCTGGCATTGAGTCACAGACCTGGATTGCAAATCATAAACATCTTACTCGAGCAATCTGCCACCGTGTGTATTTTTCTCAAAGGGCAAACCTCCCTCCTACTGTGATTATGCAACACATCGCGTACAATGAACTCAGAGAGCAGCAGAACCTACTCAATCTGTGCATGTGTACGACTTTCTATCATATTTTTGCCCTTAATCACAGAAAGTTTATTTTGATGGCCACATGCGCCTCATATTCCACAGCATAGGGACATTTGGGAACGTGTCTCTAAACCCCAACATTCCAAAATAACCACATATCACTCATGACACATCATCTGTGTTCGTTATCTACAGTGCAAATGAGAAAGTTTTAGAAATAATTATCCCCTGCTAAGGATTTCAAAAGATTAAAAACTCACATCACCCACTCCACAAACACAAACAGTGATAAAGCCAGAATCAGATTTTGGTATCTCCAGCCCACAGTATGCAAACCCATCCATTAAAAAAAAAAAAAAAAAAAAAAAAAAAAAAAAGCTGCTTAGTGTGCAAGCCTGTCAAAACCTCTGAACCTCTGAGCTGTTGTGAGCACAACAAATAAATAAATGAAACAATGCAAATCGTCTTGCGCGTTGCCTGCAGGGTTTTATTTTCGCTGAACGTTAAAGTTATGTTTTCATCGCCTGATCACATGGTACAGCTTGTGGGAGTTTACTCAGCCTCGCTAGCCGCCAGCATTCCTGCTCTGTTCAGATCTGTGGCTAAATCCCAGGTGAGTGACAGGTGCCAGCTACAGGGCTGTTAGGAGAGGCCGTTTGTTGATATAACCGTGTTTTCCTCTCTTTGAGCGACTGATCTGCAAAGGTACACATAAAGGCCCTCCTTCAGCAGTGTACACAGAGCACTTGGAAAAGGA
>OMNV01011152.1:9767-28507 GCA_900303265.1 Brotula barbata | reverse complement strand
ATGATAAATCTTATAGTTAGGGCTGGATCAGGATCACCCTGGACCAGCCCCTAGTTATGCTGCTATAGGCCTAGACTGCCGGGGGACTTCCCAAGATGCTTCCTCCTTCTCCATCTATACTTAGTCATGTCCCATTACTGCATATTACTAACTCGTCTTCGTCCCCGGAGTGTTTCTGCTTTGTCACCCGTCAGGTCCACATGAAGTTTAAGACGGCTTCCAGTTGGACTCATATCCAGATTCATCTTTGTTACTGTTATTGTTTCAGTTGCTCTCTGTTTTCTCTCTTTGCGTCTCCCCACCCTCTCCCACTTTCTCTCTCAACCCAACCGGCCAAGGCAGATGGCCGCCCTCCTAGAGCCAGGTTCTGTTCAAGGTTTCTTCCCTTTAAAAGGGGAGTTTTTCCTTGCCGCTGTCGCCAAGTGCTTGCTCATGGGGGAATGTTGGGTCTCTATATATTGATCTGCTCTACCTGTAAAGTGCCTTGAGATAACTTGTGTTGTGATTTGGCGCAATATAAATAAAATTGAATTGAATTGAATTGAATTGAATTAAGGATATTACAGGCCAATAAGATGCCCATGAACTCCAAAATGAAATCTGACGGGACAGATTTATTTATTTCAGACAGGCTCTAAACAGCATTTCAAACATACATGCGGATGGATAAAAAAACAAAAGCAAAATTAGATATTAAATAATGCAAGGAAAGGAGGCCTGGCTTTGTCCCACTTTAGAGACTTTAACGATGCAGCACAGTGAAGGCAATTGGTGTGACTGCACAATCCACAGCAAGATGGAGGGAAAGAAGAACTAAAGGAGCTCAATACATTAAGCCATGATAGCAGACACTACATTATCAGATACATATAAAAAAAAGAAAAGAATAAAAAAGCACAACCTGAGGGACAGACAAGACAGTAAGATGTGCATCAGTAAAGGGCTTACAGCCTATTACTGTTTAATAAACGACAAAATATTACAGAGGTGAGAAACTTTAGAAAGAGAGCCAAGATTTGGGTGGTTGGGAGGAGCAGATAAGGACACGTGAGTATCTTCTTATCAACACACAAATCAGAGAGTGGATGTAAAATACTATCCAGACTATACAAAGGTGAAAAGCCGACAATACGGGGGTCATTACTCAGAATATTCAAACTAAACGAGACAAATACTTCATGAGAGTACTACTTAATGGAAATAAAGCCTTGACAAGGAAGTGCCTGAAATCTGATGCACCACAATTAAAAACAGATTAAAAACGATTTATGAAGTCTCTGTATTAGAAAGAAAGATTCAAGACTCAAAATGGATGGAATCCACCGTCCCACAGAGGCCAGCAAAGGATGAGTTTTTAAAATATACGGAGATAATGAAATAAGAATAAAAAAAACGAGTCACAATGTGTCATCTTACAGTTCCAATGCGCGTAGTTTGTAAAACAAATCAGGATAATAGAGTGAGATGGTTTTATTTGGTGATTATTATATTGAGAGTTGAAGTTCAAACTGCTGATGAAGATTCAGACTGGTGTGTGGTATTATTGACGACCAAAGTCAGCGTGGATTATTGTCAGAAACAGACTTAATATTAATAGATGAACAAATGTGACCCCACTGTACGCCCATCTCATACAACGGACGGAGACTGTCAGTTAAAGGTGTGGCTCCGGTGACTGGAGTGTGTGGTAGGTTCAAACCTGTTGGGTCAAGACTGGATCCAAGTATTGTTCTACGGAGACTCACCTGGATCAGCAACCTGTCCACCACATGGAAGTGTCCCCCGTGCACAGCATCCATGGTGGAGGTGTAAAAGGAGGAACTGAGTTCACTTTAAGGGGTTCTACACACCAGGGTCTGTCACCTACGACGTCATGAAGAGTCAAACAGGCTGCCTGAAGGCTTGAGGGAGAAATTATAGCACCGATAAAAGAGTGGGAAGCACCAATGGCACCGACTGAATCTGAGACCCCTAAACAGATTATAAAGAGCCCTCAAATCTGGAGCAATATCCTGTTCCTGAAGTGGAGAATGTGTTTGTAACGCTAGGAGGAGAAAAAGGAGAAAAATTCTCAAAATTTGATACGAGTCCTGCTAACCTTCATGTTGTTTCTTGGATTTGGAGTCGTCCCTACATCACTGTGAACACAGAGAGGAGTGGAGAAACGTGGACTGAACATGGACTGAGCACGGACTGAACATGGACTGAGTACGGCCTGAACATGGACTGAACATGGAATGAACATGGACTGAACATGCACTGAACATGGAATGAACACTGACTGAACATGGTTGGAACAGGGATGGAGCAAGGATGGAACATTTACTAAACAAGGACTGAACAAGGACTGAACATGGAATAAACACAGACTGAACGTGGAATGAACACGGACTGAACACAGAATGAACTTGGACTGAACAAGCAAAAAAAGGTCTTCACCCATATATCACTACTCCTGGAAACACATCTTGGTGATCAGGACCGAGTTTGTCTTTGGTCCTGTTATAAATTCCAAATCTCTCTGAGATCTCTGAGCCTCTGAGATCGACGCTGACTGAAGGAGTCATTACCTTACCGGGTGCATTTATAACAATGTTATTCACTCAACTGGTACAAATCTGTTTTTTTTTCTCCCTCTGAATATCAGACATTAATACACACCATTTGATTCTTGGTGGGGGTCTACACTGTGTGTGTCCAGCACCTCAAACAGGCCACTTCTTGTAAATGTCAGTAAGTTATCAACAGCGTTCCTCCTTATTATTTTGCACTTATTTGTTCATAAAACATACACCCAGATTATCTGTTTTATTGTCAGACAATGAACTTATTCTGTTGATTAAAATCGCTAAAAATTCTCCAAAATTCAGCCTTGATTGCTGGCTGAACTGATCAGTGAATCGTTTGAGTCCAGTTCTCTTCCTCCATCACGATACCAGGCTTCAAAACCCCTCTGATCTGCAACCCATCTCACTCCTTAACGCTGATGTAAGGATGCTGGCTCAAATTTTGGCCCACCAATTCGAGGATGTCCTCCCAAATATGATCTCCCCTGATCAGACACGGTTTGTCAAGAACAGACACTCCTTCAATTCACATCACCATTACAATATCATTCTGAAACTTCAATATCTCAGTTCAACATCTCCGCGGAGCAATCCCAACATTTCCAACATCCTTACAGACCAGGAAGGTCAAATGTATCAGACGGACTCATCTTGTACCCGAGGCTTTAAGAATGTTGATTGCTTCAGGATTCATTGGCTGACGTGCACCCCTAATGTTTTTTTTTCATTTTTGGCGCTAAAATACTCCATTTAACGACTCAATCGTCCTGATGTGCTCTATTAAATTTCATCTCTGCATCTACTGTTGGTAAAGGAGACTTTATGAACCAGTAATCACACTGATCATGTGACTGACTGAAAATAAATTTGATTTTGTTTATTCGGGTTCAGGAAGTTAAAAATGACACATGCTCCATCTTCAATAACGTGATAAAATGCTCCGATTGCGTAGAAACACCACAAAATGTAACTTCTTTCTCTACTGTTATACAGGGGCACATTAGAAATGTGGACTAATTGTAAATCTAATGAATATTATATCATGCCAAGTGTAAACCTAGCATTACAGGCATCATCTGGGTGTTTTTCCAGGTTCTCATGTGTTGTTGGAGACGATGCACAATAGGTTGCATTTGTAGGTAGTGAAGAATTATCTTATCCAAATTAAGACATTTACATTCAACTAAAGTCCTTTAAACCTGCTGAGCAACAGAGTCATTCAAATTATATCAGAAATCCTTTTTTGTGTTTGAGTCCTGAAGTGATTACGTGGTTTATATCAAATGTAAAGGTACTTAAAACGCAATGTCTCCCAGCACCTGATGATGAAATACAAAGCAGAACTCTTAGCTTTGGTATTGCTTATTTATATGTCATGAAATATGTATTCTGTTCACATTCCTCCATTTTTCTTTCAAATTCACGTATTCAGTATTACAAACAAAGTGAGGATCCAAGGGAGAGACGGACTGAAGCCACACTACAAACCCTCGGCAATTTGGCAACAAGACTCAAAAGTCAATATCTTACGACCGAAACACCTGGAATGTTGAGAACAAGGCAGCTTCCAGGTGCTCCAGAAATTAGACAGATCCGAGCCCATAATATATACAGAAAATTAAAAATGGCTGATCGATTGGGAGAACGAAATACGACAGAAAACGTCAACACGGACGTTTGCAGATTGTAGTCGCTTCTGTGTGTGTGAAGCCCTTTCCTTTAAAGTTAAAAATAATAAAGGAATAAATAAAATATTTGACTAAATTATACGAAATTTGTGATTTCATGCAAAACTTGATGTACTGAGTCAGCAAATCAGTATCTCCATTTAGTATTCCTTCATAAAAACACCGACGTTAGAGTGAGGATGGGGCTTCAACACACACACACACACAAACATTGTTTTTCATTCCCAATGTATCAAGAATCAATACTGAAATAATAACAATAATAATAACAACAACAATAATAATAACAACACGTGAGGGTTCCCTGCTACAAAGGTGCATAGCACAGTAATACTGATGGAGACTGGAACACACGGCGGGTACAGGCAAAACACACAGATACAGGATAACATACACTGTAGTACATTTAGTCATAAAAGTACTTCATAATTGTCATGGCACAAAGGTGATCATAGGGTTCAGATACATATCAAATATAGAAATACTTCCAAAACACTTATTGCATTACTTCATAGAAGACACTTTATGCAAGGCATACATAGAAAATCTTCTCTACCTACATGTGCATTGTGGGTAATGTGACGAAACTGATTGTCATTTTGTCATTAAATGGCTTTGAGGTCAAAGGTAAAAATGAGAAGCATCCCTTCTAATGATTTCCTGCCTCACACACAGGGAGAGATTCTGCAGGATTATAAACTATTTTAAATAACCTGTGCTTGGTAAAACTTTACTCACAAAATGGTGCTCATAAAATATAAATATTAATAAAGTGGCTGCTCAAAGGCTTCATGTCAACATTGCTAATGTGGTGCATTTCTTACTATTACAGAAACAAAGGATCCATCAAAGGAAATGACAGAATTTAAAGGAGAGATTGTTCAGGTCATGCTACCTTATGTATAATATACGAACATCATTATAATGACATCATGTACACACGTACAGTTAAGTGAAATTCCTATCTTAAAAACTCATTCACTTTCTATAAGTATACTTTGAAAATAATTTTACAGAGGTCTGAAACTGGACGTAGAAAATTCTTCTAAAATCCCTTTGTGTTTATGTCCTGCTGATGCGCTGGATGACACTGGGTGACATCATACGGAGGAATGGGCTACTAAACACAAAACAACATCAGATCACTTCATGGACACAAGAAGTCAATATGGAATTGGCAGAAACCACAGGAGATGTTTGGCCTCTGTGTACAGCTGAAGTAAACTACACAACGCCACCACCACAAACTAACACAAGTCAACCTCCTGTCTCATTCTGATGGAGGCATTCTCTGACTTTACTTTACCTCACTAAAGGCACCGTCAGGTCTGAACATGACAATAAGGCCAAATGCAGCACCTGTCCCCCTTTGTCCTGTGAATGACTGATAAAAGCATTTTCAGCTCATTCCTTTCAAACTGTTCAGATTGTCACAGACGAATCTTCATTCCTTCATCGTCCCGATCTGCTGTTTCCGTCTTTATTGTTGGTCTCTCGTCTTTCTTCTGACGCTCCGTCCGTTTGATGTTGTGTTCCTGATGCTGTTGTGTGTGTTGTTGTTCTCTTCTTGTGCCGCGTG
Source organism: Brotula barbata (assembly GCA_900303265.1). Classification (NCBI taxonomy): domain Eukaryota; kingdom Metazoa; phylum Chordata; class Actinopteri; order Ophidiiformes; family Ophidiidae; genus Brotula; species Brotula barbata. Next base: position 22,673 of record OMNV01011152.1, on the reverse strand, counting down.
CCTGAGATTTAGTCAGCGCGGCGTGACACATCTACAGAATACGGCCCAATGTCTCTAAAATGAATTGACAGTGATGTCTGCCTCGAGATCAATTTTTAAAATGCTGTCAGACGTGATGAGCAGAAAGGTGACTTTTCCTGATGTGACCTTTGTGACCTTGTATGTTTGAGTGGCATTAATACTGCTGAGGTTAGAGGTTCCACCGCTGGGTTCATATGTAGAAAACATTTATGAACTTTACAGTGAGATGGATTCTATTAAATACTCATCAATTTGGTCTAAAGAATAATACAATATGTTTCAAATAATTAAATAATAGTAGTTGCTTTGAAAACAATTTCAAATGTTTTCTTAGCACTGCTACATCTCATTCCTCCTCAGGCACACACACACACACACACACACACACACACACACCGCTCTCCATCATCATCATCATCATCCTGGGGTGAGAGGTGAGAATACTTCAATACTTGAAAGGAGAAGTTCAGAGAATAAAAACTACCCAAGATCAGAGGCGGCGCTGGAGAGCAGAGCCAGGAGGAAGCACAGGCTCAAGGGCAGAGGCAGAGGAGCCGTGTCCGCAGAGGAACGCATGAAAGATGTCTTGATCTCAGAGGTGAGGAAGGCCGAGAGGGGGATGTGGGAGACCATGGTGGGACTGCCGTAGTTGATGAGGGAGTCGATCTTCTCTGCCTCCTTACTGCAGGCTTCAATCTACAGGAAGAGGAAACAGGGTTTACGGCCCCTTATTTAAAGGGAAACGTGGCCGTAAGGAGCAGCAGTGCTTGACTGGATGTGTGTGTGTGTGTGTCCCAAGTTGGAAAGGCTTCAGCATGGTGTTGTTTTTGTGTTGTACTTTTGTATTCCTGTCTTGGCCTTACTGCTACTACGATGAAATGGGCGAAGAGACAGCTACTTTATTACTGTGGGACTCAGACGATGAGCCTCATTCGACCACAGCGTGTGATCATACTCTCTGCTTATTCACAGAATTTGTGAAATTCATTCAAGTTTAAGTTTGGGTAAGCATCTTGGAGAACCAGGTCCTGGATGGCTGGGAGCCTTCAGTCATCTTTTTGGTTCCAGTTTGAGGTCAAGCTGGTTTTTTTTATTGATTTAATTTGCCTTTATCGTGAGTGTTTTTCCACACAGGTACAGGTAAAAGCTGCCCTCTGTTGGTTTATACTCCTAATACTTGAAAATGTTTTTTTCTCAACCCAAACTCCCACACGAGGGATTCAATGTCACCCATGCAACGGATTCTCCTCCGTTCTGTTTTCTTTGTGTTATTTCAAGGTAATATTCTTCATTTCGTCCAACATAAGAACATGTTAAAATTGATGAATCCATTTTTTTGACCTCGGTGTGAATGACAGGGCTGCTGCCTCTTCCTTACCTGCAGCGGTGTGGGCTTCTTATCCACCGGAGCAATGAGAATGACCAGTTCATGGTTGATGCTGAGATAACCAAAGACGTCGCACTGTGGCACAGAGATGTGAAGCCTGAGGATCTGCAGGACGTTGTGGACCGTCACCGGCTGGTTTTTGTTGAACTGGGAAGAGGGGAAAGAAGTCAGGGGGAATAACTTAGCTCAGGAACTTCATAAAACCATGATTCCGTTTCTTTAACTGCAAAAATATGAAGAACGGTAAGGCCCTCAGTGTAGTTCATGGTTTGTTTTAGTTCACATTGTTGAGTGACCCCGGTGGTCCGGGTGCTGGAGGACAATGCGTGGGCTTACTGTGTCGAGTTCTGACCGAAGAAATGCGTTGGATTTAAAAAAAGAATCAAATTCAGTCACAGTGCAAGGCAGAATTAGTTTAATACACTAGGACAAATCCAGGCGTTGTTCCAATTTGTGTGTGAAGTTTTCAGAAATGAAACTCTACATTCAGGTTTTATAACAGAACAAGTTACAGTATGAAGGAAATGATTGCATACATACGTACATACATGTAAATATAACATGAGGTTCATGAGATTTAATTCATTCTACTTTCATGTTTGTGAGTTTTAAGTTTTTTTTTAACTGTGATGGAGGATCTGCTACCATTGTCTCCTAAAAATAATGTTGCAGGTGAATCGTTCCAGAGAGGGACCACAGATAAGGTTGCTTACCTTTGAAAACATATTCATCTGCTCTTTGTTCCACAGGATCTGCAACATGCTGGCACATATTGGACAACAGGCCCCTGTAGAGAGGGTTGACATGTACCAACACACACACACACACACATACAGACCATCTCACTGTTAACAACCAGCCACAGGCAAAATGTATCACACCACCACCTACAGAACACAGAGAATCAAAATAAAATGGCATTTTGTATTTTGAAAATAAAAGCAGTACATTTTAATGTGACCATATAGTGGAAGTTTAAAATGACTTCTGCAGTGTTTTTGTTGTTTGTTTGTGGTGTGCAGCTCCTTCTCCTGCAGCATCTGCCGAGCCTGCTCTCTCTGCCCTGCGTTACATAATGGAAGTCTGCACCGTCAGTCTCAGCCATCCTCTGCTTCACTATTTTTCCTTGTTGGACTCTGCTGTTACTACAGTCTCTCTGTTGGCCTGACTTTTTCCTCCACCTTTTAGGAAGTTGTCCAAAAGTTTGTTATTTTGTTGAGTAAACCAATTTTGACAAAACTCCAGATCTAAACATTTGTAACGTTGGAGACAGGGTATTTTAATTCATTCTCCATTTTCTCCATTCTACAGGAATGGAGAAAAAAGATGTATATTCATCCCACCATGGACTTTCTATATGTGAAGTTCATTCAGTTCAGTGAAATCACAATAAAGCAGTTCAGTCTTAACACTGTGATCTCTCCGATTCATTGCACTGTTGGGCTCCATTCTGGGAGTAAATCTCCATTCTCTGCATCCATCACAGTCTTGTCATTTTGATGTGCTGATGCTGTTTTGATGATGAATTCATGTTTCGCTTTATGATTTTTGTGTCCCAGTTTGTCAAATGTTTCACATTTAGGTTTTATAATGACAACATTCATCAGATGGTTTACTCACCCGGTGGGGTGACCGGGTCACAGCCTGGAGTGGACAAATCTGGACAGGGAATCAAACCACAAGCCGAGTCTGAGGTAAGATCAGACACAGGCCCCACGGCATGGCAGGGGCCCTCATAGTCCACCGTCACCCGGTCTGACAAGGACTCACACATCGTACTGTAGGTCTCACCGTTATGGCCACACACAGGCTGTGAAATCATACAGGCTTCCTGAGGAGCGAGAGAGAGATATATAGAGAGAGAGAGAGAGAGAGAGAGAGAGAGACACCATTTCTGAGTAAATACACATGAATCATACATGATATGAACATTAAAGCAGAGACCACACAACACACCGTAAACAGTTTGATGACATTATTTTACACATCTAGTAAATACTGGTATAGTAATCAGTCATCATAATACTTGTTACCGAATGTTCATTACTTTTCTTTATTTTACTTTTGTGTTTTGCTTTGATTCATTGTCCAGCCTGCTATATTTGCAATTTACTACTTTGTCTGTCCAATAAAGCTGTAAAATGACGAAGGCCTTTAATTTGTACTAATGACATGAATCATCTCATGACAGCAAGAAAAAGCACAAATTCATGTTGTTTTTATTTTTTTAATGAGTACAGCGTACACAGACAAAAGTAGGCCAACGGCTAATTGCTGAAAACTCGCACAATACTCACTATATAATTGAACAAAGATACAAATGTATTACAAAAAATATGAAAATATACATCATCTGGTAACTCTATGATGGAGGACAAAGTCAGCACATTTGGTGCTCCCAAACATAAACATTTCACCGCAATGCTAATACTGTGTGGAGAGTGAAATGTGTGTGTGTTTCTGTGGTATGTAGGATAACGTTCTCCTTCATTTGACAGCGTAATCGCCTCCTTGCTCCGGCATTTTGATACTTTTACTCCCTGTACCGTCCATACTGGTTTTAATATTCATGTTTCGCTGCGACCAAGTATTATAACCAAGGCCAATAGAGAAGTGGTAATAAACCTGTGGTAACTAAAGTATGATCAAAATGAATCAAGCATTGATCCTAATCTGCTGAGAATGTGATGGGATGGCCTGTGTGTACACTGGTTTTGGTCCAGGGGGGACACTGAGGAGTCTGCTGGGATTCAGATTGTGGAGAGGCTTCAGCTCAGCAGCAGATCTGGAAGTAGAGAGCAAATTTGCAGAGGATTTACTGATTTTTCCCTGAGACAAATAATTGACAAATTTGTAGAAAAGACGATGCAGGCAGAATACACACGTACCTGAGAAGGAGCTCAGCCTGGTTTCTCTGATGTGATGATTTTCCACTACAGGACCAAATCGACCAGCTGTCTCTCACTCTATTCACACAACTGTGCGAACATTTTTACTCGAATGAAGATGTCATTTAGTGATATGAACATGGTAACTAAATATTCCTCATAGGAATACATACCGGTCACGATTCTATTCTTTGAAACGACGAGCATCTGTTCACAGCTGCTTCAGCAAATTTAAAACAAGATGAAACCCTACTTCATTCAGATGTTGACAAAGGACGAGGGGTAAAATTAGTTTTTTTGGTTCCTTGCATCCATCACAAGCAGCTTGTGACCTTTAAGAGGACGCGTCCATGAAGAGAAGGAGAGGTGGAAAGCAGCTGTGAACCACATGCTGCTACTGGGCCTCCTGATTCCAGAGGCACGGCGTCAACAGAGTTACGTAACTGTCTCACAAACACGCAATTCATGAATCTCTACGTGACCTACAGACGGTTTCACAAAATTCTAGTTACAGACTGCCACTGTCAATGATGAAACCTGAGTTCACTCCTATCTAAACGTCTGAAAACATAGAAGACCCTTAGGTTTTTTATTTGGGGTCTCATCATTAAACTCTGGAATCCTCTCCCTGCTGTGGTTATGAGGTCATCTAGCACAACTTACCTGGCAGTGGCCCATGTAGGCCAGAGTTTTTCCAGAGTGTTGGAGCTGGCACAGGTTGGCGTGGACGAAGCCGTCAGTGTCACACACAGGCTCCACAGTGTTCCTATTGCAGGCTGTCTGCCGACCTAAACACTCATACTGCAGACAGTCGGATGAATCACTCAAACACACACGCCACTTTGGGATGCACCTGAAAAACACACACATACACATTTGGATTAGCATTTATTTCTATACATGGGTGAGATTTGTCAATAGATATCATGGTAAATCGTTAATAACTGATTATTTGGTGCATGACGTGAAAGCGCTCAAGCAAATCATCTACGGGAGCGGCTCTCAACCACTGAAGGATTTGATTTGATTGGACTTTTTATCAACTGTAACTCATAGAAGACAGTGCACAATGCAAATGTTGTTGTTTTGATTTTGTATTTGTGTGGTGCAAAGTCTTATCCTAAAATCCTAAAAATACAGTATCATTTTCTCAGAGAAAGCTCCCCAAGGTGAAGCAGGCGTGGGACAACGTGGCGGACGCCTGAGTTTACATGATAGCAATGAGCCAACAATTTACCTGATCAACTCCTCACTTTAAGACCAACACACCCATGGACAAACAGATGGACAGAAGTGATTTGATGTGATTTGATATTTAACCCACATGAGCGCTGGGCGTGAAAATGACGCCTGCATCAGGGTGATGATAGCGGTGACAGTTGGGCTGAAACCTTGCATAGCTTTGCACCAGGTGTTACATATGGGGAAATGGCTGCAGCAGTAATACTCAAAAATGTAAATAAAGTAAGGAGTAAGATAAATTTGGTTGTATACATTTATTTACTGTGTGTATTTTGGGATTTGCTTCCTTTCACATGGATTTCTGAAGGAAATGTCATGTCACGTTATAAGACATTGGATCTGAACCAACCTCTGGTTTCTCTGGCACGGTTTGCTGGCACAGGGGTCACTCTTGCGGCATTGGCCAAAAACAAACTGATGGTCCTGGAATCCCACGCAGCGAGCCACACAGGCGCTGGGATATGTTCGTCCATTAGAGGCACAGACTGGGACAAACCTATCGGGACAATCACAGGGAAGACCTGAGGAAACACAGGAGACAGCAGGAAATAAGAGGAGAAAGCACTCACTTTGGAACATCCAATACAATGTTGTTTGAATATGTGGGCTGTCTTCCTCTCTTTGACAACAGAGTTAATTTTATAAGAATGAGGAACTGTTTGTTATCACTCGGACTGCTGGAATTTTCCTTCATTGAATCTGAACCCTTAACAGTGTAATTACATATTAAACCTCGTCTGTGTTCGGAGAATGTTCTGAATCTCTGAACTGAATTATTATTGCAGTTCAACATCAACATCTTCCTCTTTCAATTGCCATCTTGTCACACTCTGTCACTTGTTACCATGCATCTAATACACGATCATTGAGGCAAAATACAATTCAGCTATATACGTGAATAGAACTAATGTATTGAGGACACGAGCATGCATAATCACAGTATGAAGGAAGTCCTTAATTTCATGATCAAATTGCATTAAAGACACATGTACAACTCTGATTTTCAAGAAATCATACAAATGTTGTGAGCCGATTAATGATCAACTTGTTAGACCGTTAATTTCAAAGGCCTCTTCACAAACACAACACAGGGTAAGATTCATCCAAAGCTGGACTAACAAACCTGAATAACGTGGTCGAAGCTCGGCTTTACTAAATTGAACCGGCCGTTCTGCTCATGTTTGGTAGATTAGAGCCGGTCATACTGCTGTCTTTAAACCTGACGGTAAACAGCACATCACGTCCCATCACGGCCGGTGATAGGACGTAAACAAGACATTTCTGGTTGGACAAGGAAACAAACTTTATGCTGTCTCATCCTGCAGAGTTAAATATCCTAAAATACACGGATGGAAGAATAAACGCTGAATGGCGACGCTTCAAAAAAGTGGAATGTTGTGTGGACCAGTGTGTGATAGTAAGAGCGGTACAATTTGCGGTACAATTTAATACATCAAATACATTGGCTCTTTGTAGGTGGCCCCCTTGAAGCTGTGACTGGTCATGTGACTTTAAACCGAAGAACACGTGCTTGACATTGAATGGTCTGTGTGTATCTGGACTGACGTGCGTGTATCTAATATGTCTCTCCTGTATTTATGTGAACCTCTACTTGTATGAGGCATCGTTTTAAAATTTGATCGTTTGAAAAGTTTGCTCTGACTTACTTATTGATCTCAATTTTCCCATTGGCATTGCTGTTGCTCAAAATCCATAAATAATTGATTTCATAATTCATAATTCATTTCATGATTTCAAAAATGTATTTCCTTACATCCGCACTAAAAGATCACATTATTTTACTTCATTACTGCTCAGAATCTCCTGCTAATATTCCATTCGACCCATGTATTATGTTTGTACCCGTATTTCCCAGAAATATAGATTAATTCATTACACAAAGTTGTTCTGCTGCCCTTCATCATCTTGTAAGGAGGCATATAATGCGTCAAACTCTTTGGTGCAGCGAGAGGACTTCTTCCGGCTCTTTGCAGCAAGCATGGTTTTAAACAAAATAAAAGTGGATAAAAACATAGTACGAAATCAAGGATGGTGCCATAACAAGCCACAAACAAGCAGAGAGTTTACGACCAACTCTAAATTTCCCTACATGCAGGGATGATTGATTTATCATGGCTTCAGATTTGGAGGCGCTGACCCTCATCCCTTTAAATTTCTCCACTGTATACACGAGTACGTGATGAGTACACTTGCAGCACTACTACATCTTAAAAGCTGAACAACTTATACTCTGATTGAAAGTAGACGCTGCTGGGCTCCAAAATCTTGTTTTCGCGACAGACAGAGACCCACCAGTAAAATGTCGACGTTCCTCATCAGTAATGTCAAAGCTGAGGCATTCTCTGGTGGAGCAGATGGTGTCTCCAGCAAAACAGGAACAGGGGTGGCAGTCAACCCTGAAAGATGTTCCATGGCCTGGTGGTAATGCACACCAGCACACAAAACACACACACAACATACAGACAATAAAGAAACACATCAGTCATTACCATTTATAAACCACATCATCAGATTAGTTATTAATTACAATAAATAAGAACGAGTTCCCACCACAATGCATTACATTACACAATGGGCCATATTCATAAAATTCAATGGTAAATGGTAAATACGATGTGCAAAATCTTTGGCACAATAATCTCAGAACACCAGAATCCCATTATCATGGCATTATCTATGGGCGTCTTGTAGGAGACAGAGCCAAACATACTGAACATGAGGTAATGCATATTTAACAGCCGCTTTGGATGGAAATATACAGTAGACAGAGAAATGGACGCTGGCCTAAGAAAGTCTACATTTACAGCAGCAGAGCCTGAAGATATAAAACAAGAGGTAGACGGGGATCATAAGGCACGGTTTGATAGAAATGCAGCAAAGTTTCTGACGTCATTTTATGTTTGATAGCTTCATTGAGATGACCTCATGATTGTACTATTGTTTGGCATTGTACTTTCTGCCCTCAATATAGTTTACTGAGCTTGCCTAAATTAGTACTTAATTTGTTTTCAATTGCTTCCCTTTACTTGTTTAAGGCCCCTGTAAGAATCTCTCAATGCGGTCTGTTAATAATTTACACAAAAAAATGACAAATCAGCTGGCAGTAAAACATGTTGTGGATTTAGATTTAAATTATTTGTGTTAGACACAAAAACAGCAGAAACCTCTTACTCTTTTTCTGTCCTCCCACAATGCAGACCTTGTTGGTGTCCACACAGGGCATTTCTACACAGTTTTCCAAACGGCCGCTGGGCCCACAGCTGCAGACCTCGTAGCACCCAGCTGGACCGCTGCGAGTGGGAACCTGGATACGAGTGCCCTGTTGAACCAGAAATTCCGAAGCTTCGCCCAGTTTACAGCCTGAAAAGACGCACAAATTAAGACTACCATGCTGAAAAATATTTGAGTCGGTTCAGGAAAAGCAGCATGTAGCGTGAACGCAGCAGTTACTGTGTGCTGTTTGTCTTACCTGGAATACAGATGTAGGTCTTACAGCTGAGTTCATCAAGGCAACCGTTCCTGTTGACCTGGCATAGGTGGTTGCTTGGACAAGGGTTAGGGTTACAAGGGTGGATCACCTCTTCAAAAACGTTGCCGAGGGAACTGGGGGCTAGAATTAGAGGGGAATGGAAATTTGTATAAGAAGGAACTTAATATGGAATTTTTCTGTTTGAGAGCATGAAAGTGTATTCGGCACGGTTAAGGTGGGTTTCAGAGTAACAAATATCTGAACGACAATTCACCAGATCAAGTTTTTTATATCCCTTGGACAGCTTTTTCTCAGAAAGAATATTTCATTACACTTCCTGATCAACAAATACAGTAAATAGATCAGAGAATAAAACAAAAAGATAAAAAAACAAATCATAACTGTTCACAATGTGTCAGTGGCGGGCCGTGCATTTGGTACTTGGGCCTTCAGTAGGGACTTACGGGACTTAATCCGTCGCAATTATCGGGGTTGGCCGACCTCTCCTCACGATGTCTAGCTTTTCTGGAAAAGTCCGCCTTGAAAATGGATTTTTAAGTATGTCCGAGACCGAGTCAATTTCTCCTCCTCCGTCAGATATTGTTATATTGGGCGTAAAAAACTCAACTCAAATATATTAATGTGTGCAGATCACCACAGACGTGTTTTGCTAGTCGAACTTAGCTGTAAGAGTTTTGCTCTGACCAACCAATCAGAGGACGGAAAAATGCTGACGTTATTGTGGTTCCAGCTAGCTGGCCCTGAGAGGCGAATTTGAAATCTGATTGTTTAAAGAAACAGTCCCATTGCTAATATAGTTTAAGTTCCATGGGCCAGCACTACTGATTCTGAAGGCCCTGGGCAGATTAGATTGACATGTCAGCACATAGAGGCTGAAATCTGATGGGACAAAAAATCTAACATCCACGTACACGTACTGGAAGCAGTGCAGCCAAGAGAAACGCTACGAAATGAAGAAAATAGCCTGTTGGGAATAAATTAATACAATTTCATGGAACAAATATTAGAATTTAGCTCGTAAATGTAGGGCAGTGCTTCTGATAGTGTTTAGGCCAGCAGAGAAGACCTTGCTGGCCCTGACGGCCCACCACTGCAATGTGTACTACCCTGCACAATGAGTTCAGGATGGCTGATGCTTCCTTTTAAAAGGCAAATTACTTGAGGTCTGTCCCACACCTCATCTCATCCATGCACACTCGTTTCAAGCTGCACTCTATCATGTCTGTGAAGATTCTCAGTCATCCAGGTCATGGCTGTCCATGAAGGGTTGAATGGAGGGCACCCAAGGGAATGAAGAAGATCCTTGGATGAGAGGTGAAACATCTTCAAGTATCTTCAACCAAGTCCAGTTACCCCCAATTCAACTCTTCACGGATAAGAATGCCATTTTCGTGACATCACAAACCTGGTGAGTTGGATTCAAGGCTTTGTTTTATCCATCTCACACTGTCCTTCAGGTTGTGGTGACGTTTTATGTAATCGTAGCACAACAAGTCAAGCCAGCCAAAACCATTTGAACAAATATAAACAAGCAACTAGCCTTCCTCTGGTCAAAAATTATTCTCACTTGAGCTGGGTTGAGCAACTATTTGTCCTGAAAGCCACGAGAGAAACTGTTGTCAGGAGCCAAACATATGTGGTCATGTTTTAAAGACTACATCTTCTTTTCAAACCAAATATATTAAATATTTTGGAAATCAAATAGGACAAAATTTAACTTACTATCACTGCCAATACATAAATCTAAATACCAAAAATGCTCCTCAGCTTTTTAAACAAAACATTTGTTGCACATATAAAAAAAAAATACAAGTTGAACATGATCAACTTCAGCTTTTAGCTCTGTTTGTCTTCAACGCAACCAATTTGTGAGGTTTGGAAGGAAACGATTTTCTTCAATGATTCAAACTGCTGCTGCATAAACAGACGCTGCTGTTTTGTGCATCTGTCTAGAGGAGATGATTACAAAGGAGGAGAAATAACAACTGAATTTGTTTCTGGTGGTAGGAATGTGGACAATGTTGAGAGAATAGATAATTTGATATAGTTTGTTATCATAATTGTTGTAAAGATCCAAAAACTCTTTATTTCTTTTATGCCTCTTTCTCTCTTGTGCATACAAGAGCCTGTCTTTCACTATCATTGAGAGACAGACAACACACACATCTCTCCTCTAGCACTCTCATACCACCATACATGCATATCCTGTGAATGAGTGTGAGTATTCCATACACTCTGTAACTCACTGAGGTATCTGTGGAGGGGGATGCAGTGTTCAGGGTCATCAATGGGTGACAGCAAGTCACAGATTCTCTCTGGTGTTTGTCCTTCGTGAAAACGCTTTCTGTCTCCACACTGAGTCAGGATGTCCACGCAATCTGATCTGTGGACACGACAAAAGATTTGAAGTATTGTTTTAGTCAACAATGTAGTTCGAAACTCACTTTACAGGCCAGTCATGCAACAATGCAAACACATATCATGGTCATACTCATTGTTTGGTTTATTTGTCGGAGTTATGACTCTGCGATGGTTGTTTATCACTAAATGAGGAAATATAAATGAGTATAAGTCGTATATTCCTAGATATCCAGTCCTGGTCCAAAGTCTTGGTCCCCCATTAGTTTTGTAGTTTTATCAAGTCTATCTATGTCTTTATTAGAATCCAACCAGAAAATACAGGAAATGTGTGTTCAGTATTAAAAATCAGAAAAGAACAGCTTCTACAGGCTAAAGGGTCAAGAATTTAGTAGCACCTCCCTTGGAACCAGGCCCCCTACAACCTAAATGGAATGGAGCCCTAATTAATGTCATTGATAACACCTGGATTTGTCCTACTTTCATCACTATTTACTGTCAGAATGACTGCTGGGAAAAAGAACAACAAACACCAGGTTTGATAGCTGGGCCAGGACTTTGGACCAGGACTGGATATATTTCATCATTCAGTCTGTTTCTGAAAGAGAAGGTGAAACTAATGCAGCAAACTAATGTGTGCACACACACACACTATATGGTGAAGAAAATACTGTAATGCATTATAGTGGTTACAAATAACACACAATCACCAAACTTGGTAATATTGACACAATTGGCATTTGTAATATTTTCATTAGGACCAAACTATTTATATGCACACATATAATACATGTTAGCAGCATTAACAGGATTAAAAAGGCTGTTTATACGTACTTGCAGATGAGGTTTCCTCTGGATTTACTGTGGCAGGGTTTGATTTGCAGCAAGCACGCCACCGCTTTCCACATGTCAGGCTGGCACTTCCTGATGTCTAACACGGGGATGTTCATGAATGGCATCTTGATTGTTCCATTGGCCCACAGCTTAATGTCATTCATGGCCCCCTGGTCTGACTGGACATTACAACTGCGGAAAAGCTCTGTAGGCCTACAGACGTTCAGGTAGACGGACACATGTAATTAATAGTGCTTCCTTGTAACATCTCTAACATTTTATATATGTATTAGAATTCAAAACGAGGGACTCTGACTCTCTGACTTTACACAGTGATGAATCATTTAATTTTCAGCCTTTTCAGACATCCCTAACCTCAGCATGGTCAGTACATCCTGTTCTAGTTTGAGTCCAGTACAGACATCAACAGAAAAGGATAAGTGGGCTGAAAAGAAAATATTACATTGACTTCATTGAGACGGCCTGTCCAACTTTAGGAAGTTAAAGTTTTACCTTCCGTAGACCTCTGCACCACTTGAAACAGTCTCTCTGTGCCATCTTGGTATTTATAATAACAACAGTGATATTAGGTAAATGGACTGCATTTCTATAGTGCTTTTATCCAAAGCGCTGTACAATGTTTGCCTCTCATTCACCCATTCATA
>OMNV01011151.1:0-16284 GCA_900303265.1 Brotula barbata | reverse complement strand
CAAGGCAACATGGTATGAATACTGATTGTGCAATAGCCTCACTGTTTTTTACAAAACAAATTACAAATGACAGCCCCTAACAAATCAGGGCATATGTGTGTGGGTTGAGAGCTTTACATTATGTGTGTGTATGACAGTCTCTCCTGCTTGTACACTTGTGACCACCTGAATAATTCATAAAACCGGTAACTAAAGGTCTGTTGTTGGATCTCTGTGATCACCGTGACTATGACTTTGTGTTGTAGGGATGGGGTTGGTGGGCTGTGACACCAGGTGACAAAAAGAAGAATGTCAAAGGTATGATAGAGAGTAAGGAAAATAACTGGCAAATATAGTATAAGGACATTCAACTGAAGCTTCTTAATCCACTTTTAGGACCTGGTCGCTGTAGATTGCTGCATTTAGTTGTCATTTTATTGCTATGCGCCACATCTTATCAGGAAAATATACAAATAAAAAACATAATTTCAGTGTCAGCAATTGCACTTTATATGTTAAACATTGTCATAGCTGCTTATACTTCAGGGTACTATACTATAGGGCGGCGTGGCTTAGGTGGTCGGATGGTCACCTAGTGATCAAAGGGTTGCAGGTTTGATGTTGCCCGTCCATGTCGAAGGTCCCTGAGCAAGACCCTAACCCTGAATTGCTCCTGACTAGCAAGTGGGCCTTGCATGGTTACCTCGGCTGTCGGTGTGTGATTGTGTGTATGAATGGGTGAATGAGAGGCAAACACTTTACAGCGCTTTGGATAAAAGCGCTATACAAGTCCAGTCCACTTCAGACTGACACCTATAGAGATGCATCCAATAAGATAAATCCATTGTTCCTGAACTGTTTGGCCAAGTACAGAGTTAGTAAGGGAGTGTTTGGCCAGCATCCATATTTCACAGACTCTGGATAGTGCCGAGCTATGCTTGACATCACTTGCCAAGAAAAGAGGCATATATTCACACAGTGTGTGCAATGGTGATGGTGCAGAAATTTATCAGTATCTATGTATTACATTGCAGAGGGTTCAAAATAGACTCTAAGATAGACCCCGCCCTTTATGTACTATACACTCCCTTGAATATGATGTAATCCAGTAACATACTGCTGCTAAATGTGGAATAAAAGTACACCGGACCAGAATCACATGTAGTGCTGTGTTTTTTGCTGAGATGTTAATTTTGATAATTGATTGATGATTTTTCAGGTGATTATGCAAGTGTTAACCTACTACTTGTCCAATGAAACCAGTTTTGCCAATGCCGTGGTTAATTTTATTTGGCATAACTTGTTTCCAAATGTGAGATTGTCCACTCTTAGTATGGGACAAAGAACATCCATGAATAACCCACATTTGTCACTGAGTAGAGAATTGGAGTTTATCAGCCCTCTCTCAGGATGCTTTGTGCTCTAGATTCTTCAGCAGGAACAACTGCTTTTAGACTTTGTGCTCCAAATACCTAGAATACTATATGGCATTTTAAGCGAAAGTACTGGGATGCAGACACAGTGGGACAAAATAGAGGTTAGAGTTATTTAAAAATTCAGCCAAAAAATAGATAGCTCCTGATTTTTTTTATTTTGATTGGTGTGATTTATTGGTTTTGTCTGTTTCTACTCCTTTTATTATTCCTGGCAGTAGGCTATTTAATAAAGACAGCCCTGTCTCACCCATCCATCTGGTCTCTGTGCCTGCTAGGTCCTGTTCTGGCTTACACAGGGCCTATGACAAGTCTATCCCAGGGCTGACATGTAGAGGCTACTTCCATCACAATCACTGTTACGCTTATGAGAAATTTCAAACTACCAATTTGCATAACAAGCACATCTTTCAAAGTAGGAGGGAAACGGAAACCTCAACAGACACAAAGACAACTAGCATAATACACACAGAAAGGCCCCAGTAAGGTTGATGTAATGCGACCACCAGGGCACCAGTCTGCCAGCCCTGCCCCTTAGTATGGTTTCTCAAATATTGAACCTTATCATAGAGGGGAACACTTATTCACTAAAGCTACAGAATTCAATTCTGGGGTAACATTTTTCAGCAGCGTTTGGGAAAAAGCCTTTGTTTTTGTTTTTTCCCTCATTTGTACAATCCCTGAAGACCAAAGCTGGTGAGGATACTAAATGGATGGATCCGGAAGAGGGATGTTAGAAAGGAGGGGAAATGGTGGGGAGATGGACTTGTGCAGGGTGGGGTTAATAATGCAGACAGGATCGGGAGACAATAGGCCGGACTAATGAGTCATGCAGTCGGCTTTACTGGTGCTGAGGCACTTCCGAGCTGCACGCTGCACATTCTGAATGAGTCACAATGCTCATAGTGGATGCTTCTGGATACTTTTGTTGATGCCTTTTTGTACTTTCACTGTTTTATTATTCCAGAAGCTAACAGAAAAAAGCAAAAATTATCTCAATTTCAAAACAAATAAAGAAATTTTGTTTCATAGCTTCTTCAAAATGCTACAAACAAACAAACAAAACTTAAAATGAATAACCATTAGCTCATGGAGTTCCTGCAATTTCATAACACCTGACTGTTCCTTACTTTCATTACCAAATCACTACATACATTTTTTTCATTAAAAAAATCCACCTTAAATCAGTGCACCAATGTAATGAGTACATTCCCATGCTATAGAGTTATTTACAAGCCTTGACTAGACGTGAAACATGATTTGAATCAAAAGTGACAGAATTTTCCCTCAGGGGATCTTGTCATAAATTCTGATTAGCAAGTGGCTTAAAAATTATGCAACTATAGTGAGCAGTCAGATTTGAATAATATTTTGAAATATTTTGCAGCTTTTGCTTGCTACCATATTTTCTGTGGAGTAACCATATAGCCAGGATCTAAAAGTTCTACCTGTTGTGTGCAGACTTGTTTAGGCCTCTCCAGGATCTCATAGACTCGTACTGTTCCACATTCAGGCAGTCTATGTTGTGCTGGCACTAATCCAGAGGAGATCAGGGGGGGCATCAGAGAAAGCTGAGTCCGTGACTGGCTTTGTAGCCAGCTCAGCTGTCTGTCTAGACTGCCTGGCAACTCACTGATGATGACCACAACATCACCATTTTCCTTAATCAGCCCTATCAGGGTGGCTCTATGGACAGAGGTCAATCAATGAGTACCAAGATACAAAGTGATAAAATGGATTATGGTGCACTGAGCATTAGAGTTTGTAATCTACTGCTTGGTACCAGACATGAGCAAGATGAGCAAAATAAAAATCAAAGAAACAATCGCTGTAGTCATTTTTCATTATTTATTGTACATTGCCATTTCTTCCACTGTCTTATACCCAAACTAACAAACATAACAACATTCCCATTTATACAAAATATAAACTATACGGGGGAAATATAAATCAAGCATCAACCCTTCCATTATTTTTATACATACAGTCAATTCCTGGGTCTAACCCATGAAGGAAGGGAAAAGGTGCCAGTCATACCCTCCTTAAAAAAGACTTTAACTCTTTAAAAAATCACAAGGCAAAACTGACATAAGTCCTGTGGCAACTTATTTGCTACATACATCTCTTTAACATTTCTAATAAAAAAAGACCGATGAGGCAAATTATGAAAGCCTAACTGAAATGTCATCCAGCCCACACTTTTTCCAGTATCCTATGGTGCAAACTTCACTTTGCATACAACGCCATTTTCATACCCATTCCTTGGTGAAAATGAAACCACAAAACGTACACTCAAATGTTCTGCGTTTCTATTGAGACAAGCGGCATAGCAACTCCAGCCACGAGCCTCTCCAAAATGTGATAACGTGACTATAAGGAAACAAAAGCCAAAAAGGAAGGTGGGTTGCGCTGCTGTTCCTTTTGACTCCATCCAAGGGGCTGCAAGGGGATGATCTCCAGTTGACTGTTACCCCCCCCCCTTGTCATTGAAAGACACATCTTGGAATAACATGTTATGTATTAAAATTTAAAGGAGGTTGTGGCGTTTCTCCCTGGTAGCCTTATGGTGTCTGCTCGGTGTGGTGAAGGCGAGAGTTGCTGGGCTGGGTAGGATGAGATGGGATGGGGGCGAGCTGTGTTGCGGCAGAGAGGGGACAGTTGTGGGGTCTGAACTTCAGCAGTAGTACTGAAGGAGTGAGGCTGCCATGATGAAGGGGGTGAGGATGGAGAACGTGCCTGCATACAGTGAGATGCCGGCTCCTGTAGGAGACGGGCTAGTGGCCGTGGTGGCGGCGGTGCTTGAGTTGTTGGTGACGTTGCCGCCTGCCAAAGGGGCTCCTTCTGTGGCTTTCTGTGAGATCACCTGTGGGCAGGGAGGAAGAGGAGGATGAAGGTCTGTCAGTCTCGGTACTGTTTCAATGTTGCTGCTTGCAATGCTTAATTAAGAGACCATATGAGAAAATGAGCTCCCTCTACAGAGCAGATGATACAAACCCTCCGGGGCCTGAAGTGAGCGTACTCTTATTTTTGCTTACATTGAAAATAAATAGATAAGTAACTGCAAGGAATTATGACAAATTTTGGCTTCTTAAACTCAAAAATTTACTAGAATCAGATCGTGTCTTTTTGTCTAATTTTGATTTTGCAATTTGAAGTTTTATTTCATAATTATGTCTTGTCTTGTCCAGAGGATTCAGCAGAGTTTAAGTTTAAGTCGTTTATACAACAACCCCCCATTTTTTACTTGAACTCTCCCCCCTTCCTCCCCTTGATATTTATGGGATGTATTATTGTTTTCTCCGGCAAAGGTGGAGAGAGAAGCTGTCGCTGCCAAACGCAACCGCATGCACACGATGCAGGAAACTGAATCAAGAGGATTTGGGCTAAAGGTAACACGGAAAGAGATATCACAAGTGAGTGCGTGCTGAGATCTTTATGTTCCTAAATCTACCAAAAACGACCAACTTTCAGCCTTTGAATAGCAATCTAAATGTGCTCTCTAATGTTTCATTCTTGTTTTGAGAGCTCAGTCGCCTATTTAAGAACCACACCGGCTTAGGAGCACACCGAGTACAGTCATGGACCAAGAGAACCATCAGATCATACATGGAGTCTGCCCTTTAAGTCCAACACGTCATAAAAGTCATGTTACATTCTTAATCACTACAGACCATTTTAGCCAACACAAAACAATCAATTCATAACCAAACTAGTGATTAAAGAAATGATCCCATGGGTTATCGTCAGAATAGAGTTTGTGAGCGAAACCATACCTGTGTCGATAAACATATGGCGAACACAATCACTCCCAGATGAACGATCGTCATTTTGAACATTCTTGCAAAGATTTGGCCACACGGAGGATGTCTGATCTGTGATGCTGCTGTCTCTGATGCTCTGCCTGTCGCAGCCGGAGCCTTTTATACCGGCAGCGCCTCTGAGGAATACGTCAGAGGCGGTGCTGGTCTAAGAAAAAGCACCAGTCCTCCTATAGGCCATACGGTATGCCCTATAATATGAGGACAATCTGTCCCACGTGTGAGGAGGTAGCAGGAACAGAGAATTATTTATTTGTTGATTGATTGATTTTTGATTTATGTACGGAATAACTATGTTGTTAATGGCTGCAGACAGACACCTCCCTTTTTTGATTAAATTCTAAATTGCGTTGTGCGTATTGAGGGAAACTTAAATGAAATCAGATGTTTCGTTGTATGACATAATGTCTATATACTGTATTTAAACAAAACACATTAGGCCCACTGTGTGGAATGCACAATAGAAGTACACATGATGTGTCCGTTTAGGCACATGAACTCCTCGTGCTTTCCAGAAAGTGTGTGCCTTGCTCGATGGCACTTTTAACAATGCTTGAACTGAGCATAAACAGACTGGTAACATGCAAAAGTTGGTATAACCTTTTCGATGCCTTCTGTAGGCTATGTAAGTGTGACAACAGTGCCATCTAGCGGCAAGTGCGATGACAAAATTATTGACCATACACATTGCATCCATAATGTAGGATGTTATGCCAAACTGTATTTGCGATCTTTACGCACAGTGTTTGTAGGATTTATTTTTCAGTAACACAGTCAATAGACACTGAGAGTCAATCCCATGACAGGAAAATTAGATTTTGTTGAGACTATTTCGCTACATTGCAGGATTAAATGATTGAATGTTGGGTGGGAGATAACGCGCACTGTTTGGGTATGTCGACATATCACATCTGCTTACCTTTAAGGAAACGTTTGTGCAAACTGACAGCCGACAACCGGCAAAATTATGAAAAAATTAACAATTTTGAGGATCGCCTGTCAGAAGCATATGGCTGATTAATATTGTAACGTGTTTGGGGTTATGTGGGCGTGGTTTTCCCATCATGCCTTTGGGCATTGTATCTTGAGTGACATTATTGGCACCAATAATGACCCTACGACTATCCCGAGTGAAGGACGACTGTTACTGTTGGATGACTAACCTGCTGCACTTAATAAATTGGTGTTTCGTGACTCAAGAGTTCTATAATTTTAACGCGCTACAATATGAGTGACGCAACGTGTCGGTGGAATCACTGACCTCGTTCTCGTTATCTGTTTGTATTTATGAGGCTATCCTATATCATCTTTAGTTTTTAATGTCACATTCTTGTCACATCCAACATCCAACTGACAGGGGGTGCTATTTGGGCACACGTCATGAAACTAAATCAGTAATATTCTTAAAAAAATAAAATAAAATGTTTAGTTGTTAGCTCCAGTGATATCTTGTTTGATGCAAATTGTGCACTCAAGGTGTCAAAACAAATACATGCACAACAGCATTTGATTTTAACTAACTTAACTTTAACTTATTTTTGGATCCAGTGGACGGCTCCTCACACTCCAGGCTGAGCCCAGGAATGATCTACGATGTGGCTCCTGGCCATGACAATGTCCTGGCCTGGCAATGTCTTCTGTGTGCCCAATTGGCACCTCCTGTCAGATGGGCTGTCAGCTGTGACGAGCACGAAACTTTAAAGCCTTTTATCATCAACACACAAACACACCCTCATTTGACAGGGAAAGCGGGCTGATGATCACACACCAATTTGGTCCACCAACGATGGTCTGCTTCTCTCTGCCTCCTGTAATTGACTTTATGAATTCATATTAGAGGGCAAAGTGCTCATTTATTCATTGACAAACTTTGGAGAACCAGGATGGCAAGCGGAGAGGTGCCTGTCATACCCTCCTTTAAAAGACAATATTAAAAAAATCACTAAGGAGAACTGACATAAATCAAGTCGCAACTTATTTGCTATCTCGCAACATTTCTAATAAAAAAGACTGATGGTGCAAATTATGATATGAGATGAACTTTAATGATCCCACACAAGGGAAATTTTCATGTCACAGAAGCTCAAAGGCATAGGTAGAACAGTGACAAAAAAGAGCAAAGACAAATATAAGAATAGAATGAAAATTATTATAAGAGAACGAAGAAAAAAGATGATGAAATATGAAAGCCCAATTGGAATGTCATCCAGCCCAGATCCCAGAGCCCCAATCCCAGAGATGGAATGGGGGCGAGCTGTGTTGAGGCAGAGGGGGCGGTTGTAGGGTCTGAACGTCAACAGTAGTACTGAAGGAACGAGGCTGCCACGATGAAAGGGGTCAGGATGGAGACAGTGCCTGCATACAGTGAGTTGCCTGCTCCCGTAGTGTTGCCTGATTTGTTGGTGGGTGTAACCGTGTCAGCTGCTGAGATCACCTGATGCTGGGGAGGAAGAGGATGGAGTCAGGGTCAGTACTATTTCAATGTTGCTGCTTGCAATACTACATTAAGAGGCCACATAAGGAAATGAGCTCCCCATACATTACACTCTGTTTTGGTTACATTAACTATTACTACAAGGCATTAAGACAAATTTTGACCTCTTAAAATAAAGAACTTACTAGAATCAGGTTGTCATCTTTTTTCTTCAGATTTTTTTTTATTATCATTTATTTTGGTAAAGTTTATCTCTTGATCATGTCTTGTCTTTGCTTACCAGAGGATTCAGCAGAGATTAAGTTTAAGTCGTTTACATAACACACATCTATCATTTTTGACTTGATCTCTCCTCCCTCCCGTTGGCTATTACGGGATGTATTATGTTATCAGCTGCCGACCGCAACCCCATGCAAATGATGCAGGAAATGTATTTTCAACAACAAAGAGAACCATCAGATCATATGCGGAGTCTGCATTGAAGTCCAACACGTCATAAAAGATTCATTTCACATTTTTAGTCAATACGGACGATTTTAGGCACCAAAAAAACAATCATCTTGTATCCAAACTAATGATAAAAGAAATGATCTCATGGGTTATCGTCAGAACAAAGAGTTTGGGGGTCAAACAACCTGTGCTGATAAAAATATAGCGAACACAATCACTCCCAGAACGACCGTCTTTTTGAACATTTTTGCAAAGATTGGGGCAGACAAGATGAGCTCTGATCGCTGATGCTGCTGTCTCTGATGCTCTGCCTGTCTCAGCCGGAGTTCTTAAGACCAGCAGCGCCCCTGACGCATGGGCCCCACAGTGACGTTTGGTCCATACACTGACGTCAGTGTCAGTGTGCGGACCAAAACGTCAGAGACACTGCTGGTTAAAAAACAAAAACAAAAAAACGCTCCAGTTCGTCCCTTCCCCTTTACATGCCATGCAGTATGGCTGAGCATAAACAGACTTGTAACATGCAAAAGTTGGCGTAACCTGTTTAACGCCGTCTGTAGGTTATGTAAGTGTGACAACAGTGCCATCTAGCGGTGAATGTGGAATACAAACAAGCGCGAACTTGAAAGCCAGCCACATGCCAGTCATCTTTATCTCCTGATTGGTTAAATGTGTTGCGTCCGCTTCATCCAAAGTTGATGCTTCCAAGATCTTGATTGACTAAATGAGAATCGAGGTCGACTGGTTTTCCATTTATAACGGGGACTACAGTGAATTTGCGTATTAGAATGTTTGATGGCGATGGAGTGAACTATTCAGCGCGTGAAAGAACTATGCAAAATGTTTTGGATGTGGCTGGCAAACCTCCAAAAGTTAAGAGTTGGGAAATTATTATTCTTTGTCATGATATACAGTGCAGTGCAAAAGGCCACCATTAGATTTGTTGTTTTAGCAATGCTATCTATCTCTTTATTAGAACACAACCAGAAAATACAGGAAATGTGTACGCAGTATTTAAAAAGAAACAGTAAAAAATCAGAAAAGGACAGCTTCTACAGGATAAAGTGTCAAGTATTTAGTGTGACCTCCCTTTACAGTTGATCAATAGCAGGAACCTGGCTCTCAACATCCTAAATGGAATGGAACCCTAACAATGTCATTGCTAATACCTGTATTTGTCCTACTTTCATCACTATTTCATGTCAGAATGACTGCTGTGAAAAAAGTCTACTCCAGGTTTGATAGGGGTGGACCAAGACTTTTGCACAGTACTGAACACATTTTCTGACAAATTTACATTTATAATTTATTAACCTGTATATGTATGAGCATGTAACAATACTCAAAACAAAATACAATGGAACATATTTGTTCCATTGTATTTTTCTTGCACTGCAGCTGCTGAAATATTACAATTTTTTTTTCCAGTATTGAACACTTGCATGTTATGTAGAGGACCTTAAATTTTGCTGTCTTAAGCATCGTGTGTAGAATAGGTGAGGGTGATAAGTTGAATTCAGAGTGCAATCTGTGAAGTATCTGTTGTTGGATGTGAATTGTGCATTCAGACGTGTTCAAACAGAGAAGAGAACCATATTAGCAGAGGGGAAAAGTCTACAAATTGGTGTGTGCTCATCAGCCCATTTTCCCTGTCCAATGAGTGTGTGTGTGTGATGATGATAAAAGACTTTAATGTTGCATGCCTGTCACATCTAACAGTCATCTGACAGGAGGTGCCAGTTGGGCAAACAGAAGACATCGCCAGGTCAGGACATTGTCATGAAACTAATTCAATAATATTCTTGAAACAAAATAAGAAAACAATATCTAAATGTTTAGTTGTTTACTCTGACAAAAAAACAACAACAAATAGCTCCAACAGTATCTTGTTTGATTAAATTGTGCACTCAAGAGGTGTCAAAACAAATGCATGCACTCCAGCATTTGAGCATTTTAAATTTTCCAAAGTGCCTTTTTATTTTTGGATCTGGTGGACGGCTCCTCACACTCCAGGCTGAGCCCAGGAATGATCTACCATGTGGCTCCTGGCCATGACAATGTCCTGGCCTGGCAATGTCTTCTGTGTGCCCAACTGGCACCTTCTGTCAGATGGCTGTCAGCTGTGACAAGCATGCAACATTAAAGCCTTTATCATCATCAACACACGCCCATTTGTAGACTTTTCCTTGGACACCATGGTTCTCTTCTCTCTGGACCATACGTTTTATTAATTTTATTTTATCTATTCTTTATTTTATTATCTTTATTTTTCCGACCGTCAAAGCGTACTTAAGGATATTTGTAAAGTTGTTTAGAGAGGTCAAAGTGCACATTTATTCATAGACAGCTTTTCAGAACCAGGACAGAAAGGGAGAGGGTCTTTAAAAAAGACTGTCGCTTTTTAAAAAGGCACACGGCAAACCTTACACGAGATGAGATTAACTTAATGAATCCCACACAAGGGAAATTTCAGTGTCATAGCAGCTCAAAACACAGGCACAAAAACAGAACGGAAATACGAGACGACAGATACAGAAATATGAATTGAAAAAAAACAAATTCAACAAAACTATATTTTTTAAACTATAGTCAAACATGCTTAATTATGTGGTGGACAATATTTTACTATCAATGTGACTATATTTACTTAACTATATTCAAACATCCTTAATTTAAGATATGTATGTGGTTGACAATATTTTACCATAAATGTAACGATATTGAACTATATTTACCAAAACTGAACAATAAATACTGAGAAAAATAAAATTGGGTCCAGCAGATCCGGGGTTCTCTTCTCTCTGGTATGGCATCCAAAATGCTGATTCAGGTGGGGATAGTGGAGGACGGGGGAGGCGTGATTGAGACCCCCGGAGATGAGGAGGAGGGACTGGGGGTCCAACTTCTGGGGCTGTGATACAACCGAGAGGAGGCGCTCGCTTGCTGCTACAGCATCGGCCATGAAACCCGTTATCACAATGACGCAAACTCACTAAGTATGCGTAATACGACAGAATGCTAACGGCTAGCAGTTTAATATCTTCAATGCATCTTAACACTTATGTGACCCGGTTTGCGCCATCTGTCGTTCACAAACGTCGCTATCCCTTTACCTTTCTTCTTATCCGTCTCCATCGCTCTCCTGTCCGCTCTCACCAGTTGAAATTCACCCAAAGTTACTCGAGTCCGGAATGAGACCATTCAGCCAAGTCTCCGACACCAGAAACTATCAATTTATATCTTAACTAATAACGTAAGAAGCGATCCCATTGATTGCCGTCAGAAGAAAAAAAAGCTTGTGAGTGTAACCATACCTGTGCTGATAAATACATGGCGAACACGATCACTCCCAGATGTAGGATGGCAACTCTTAACATTCTTGCAAAGATTTGGCCAGAAGGATGAGTTCTGATTTAATCTGTGATGCTGCTTGTCGTTGATGCTCTGTCTGTCCCAGCCGCAGGATTTTATACCAGCAGCGCCTCTGACGTTTTGGCCATATAGTGACGTTTAATACACTGACGTTACAATAAAAAACGTCATTCCGATAAAAAAAAAAAAAAAAAAAGAGAGCTGCTATTCATGAATAGTCCACTAGGGGGTCCTTAAAAGAGAACCACGAGAGACGCGCTACGCGATGGAGTTTTTATTTGAGCCTCGTTCCTGAGCGCAAAGAACTCGCTCACAGTGTGCCGGTACGCGCGCTCATCTTTACGCAGCGTTCCAAATGTGCCACAAAATCACGAAATACTGGTTGTTTTGTCAAATCATATGCAATTATCGATTACGAAAGCATTGTTGAAAATAGCAACTAAATTAATGAGAGTTATTCCAATTAAACTGGCCACAACACATCTGCGGTGATAGTAATAAAGATAAAAACATTACAAAAAAAATACTAACCGAAAATGTGTTGTAAACCTAACAAATTTGTGTTAATTTTACTTGTTTGCCCTCTTGAGATCAAATTGGGTGGCATGTGGCCCTTATCCTAAAACGAGTTTGACCCCTCGTCAATTGAGAGTCTAAATTGACGAGTGTGTTCGCTGTAATAATGATATGTCCATGGACAGCAACGCAAATAATGATGCACGAAGACACAAAGTGGAGGACTGCTGTGATTGAAACCAGATGTTATATCTTGTAACGTCTAAACGCGGCCTCCAGGTCCGGTGCCATTTATGTAAGTGGACTTCAGAGGCAATAGAGAGTCTTCACTCCCCAGAGAAGGGGACAGCGCTCCCTGCAGAGGCACCAGATGTGCTCTGTTATGGAGAAGCAGTGAGACAGAGAGAGAGGGGCCTTTGTGAGGCATCAGATAAGCCCTTTTCCCAAAGCCGGGCCGGATCGGGTATCATCGGCGGGTCTACGAGGGGGCGAAACCCAAGCTGTGCGCACTGGATCGGGTTTCTGTTTACACGAGCGTGGTCCCTGGATTCCTCCAACCAGAGCAGACCAGGGAAAGCTGGAGACGGAGAAGAGAGAGACTCTAGTCTGAAACGGTCCTCCTGCCCTGTCCTGTCTGTCTGTCTGTCTGTCTCTCTTGTCTCTCCGAGCGTCGTTTGGTGACCTACAGCGAGAGGTCTGCAGATACTCTCTAGTGGTGCTGCAAGCGTTAAGGATGCAGTAAAACATCTACATATCTGGTAATATTGCTAACTTTATACAATTTTAAAAATACATTGGACATCGCACTGGCAAAATCACCGCTAGGTGTATATGTAACTTGAGGTCATCGCCATCTTTTCATCACCAACTGAGAAACCTGATATTGTCATAAATCCCCTGCCCTTTAGCATCCAGAATAACCATGGGACAAATGTTTACTTCCACTGCTCTTATCTGCGCACAGACACACGCACCTCCGTGTAAGTCACTGTTCCTCAGGCAACGAAGGAGACTCGGGCGGAGATTTCAGGTGTTGGAGTTGTCTAACACACATACACACAAGCTCGCGCGCGCACACACACACACACACACTGATCTAACAGATGCCATTTGAGAAAGCCCAACATTCTGCCATGGTATCATTTCACTCACAGCGCTTTTCATCTCTTTATTTTAAGACAAGAGTACACAGACAGTGTTTGTACTGTGTCCCCTCAGATAAAACACAGTCTTTGCATTCCTCATGAAATGTATCTATTGAGATTTGGGAGGGGTGGGCGCCAGGTGTTGGGTTACATCAAATCAGAGAGCCCTCCCTTCCCCGTCCTCAGAGAACCGCGTTAAGTCACGCAGTGGAAGCAGGAACAGGACCGGTAGTCAAGGAGGGGTTGCTTTCACAATAAAGGTAGAAAAAGTGTCCTTGCGTCAAAAGGGTATTCATCAGTTAGACTAATTATTATAACTATAAGAGTTACATATTAAAAGTATATCTTAGGAAGACTTTACATATTTGTAAAGCCGTTTATCATCAGGGTATGTGTCGACTTTGGTAGTCATTACAAAGTTACTTTTAAATATGTGTTGTGTTTTTATGGTGTTGATGGAGACTCTTATGTGCAATTATTCCCTGAAATATCACAATCATAATCTGAGTCATTCGCCAAATAACACATAGGCTTACAATGGATTTTTGCAGGATTTGATAGTCAAATAATCACAATATTTCAAGACAAACAATACAAATGCGAGTAAAATTATGAAAATCCAAATGATAAAAATAGAATATATTTGGATATTTTGAGCTCGGTCCTTACTTTGGTTCTGTGTATCGTGTATCATCGTCTGGTTTGTCTATGTTTTGGTCGGCGTTATGTCAGAAATGTTGTGTAATCATGGATCCCCTTAATGTCATAAAGCACATTGGCTGCACTGTTATTTATAAAAGTTGCCATTTCTACTTTGTCTTTATTTATGTAATGGTCACGGTCATTTACGGGCTTATATTAAAAGCACCAAGCGGAAACCGTTTCTGCAGTAACAACAGACTCTTGACGCCGTCGGGGAAGAGAGTGCGGATTGTTCGGGCAGCGGAGGCTCCAGCCGGAGCGCACGCATGTTCAGTGGACTCAAATGGTGTGAAGCCCCAGATGAGGGACTTAGGCGCACGGGAATGACAGCCGCTGTCACCGGGTGTGACAGCTTTCTCTCTGCGCTACCCAACTAAAACTCTCCAGGTGGCAACAAACCGTGACGCGGATCGGATCCAGCCACATCAGGACTATGCCAGAGATGGAGAAAGGGAGACCACCGGAAAATAAACGCAGCAGGAAACCCGCGCACCCTGTTAAGAGGGAGATCAACCAGGAGATGAAGGTGAGAGGGAGTCTCTCTGCCACAGAGGTATTGTTCCTGAGGTTTGCTCTTGACCGTGCGCTTCTTTACGCACAAATCCTCTTTCATTCCAGCGAGTAACTGCGCACGAAACCCAGCTGGGAATAATCAAATCTTCTGCTTGTTTTCAGCAGATGCCATACTTTATTTTTAAATAATCACAACTTGAGAAGACGAGATATAATGGTGACCGAACTGTTAAGTAAAATCGGTGGATTTAACATACAGTCAAAGTAAGACAATGTCCACTTTTCTGCGTAATCTTACTTGGAAATGTCCCACTCAGACATAGAGAGACGCGGGGTGTTTAACTATAAACGTTTAGAGGAATTGCTCGACTGGCCTTTGCCTTTTTAATGACGCCATGTCAGGCCAGCTGTGGCCGGACGCGCACTCTGTAATGTCCAGTAGGGATCCAGATGTGCGTCACTTCTTCCCCGATCCTGCAATGCGCACACTTGCTTGTACCACATAGGCTTACATCGGGCTTTCGAAAAGAGAGAGGACATTTAGATCCTTTAAATAGCCTCCCCCCTTTGACTTAGAGTGGAAAACAAAACAAAACAAAACAAAAACTGAGGGGGCACCCATGTTTGGGGGAAAATACACAAAACTATATAATTACAGTAACTGTTCATTTCTAAAAATCTTTCATTCACTCTTCGGTTTAAATGATGGTTGCTGCATAACTGATAATTAGTTAAATCACAGTAACAGGCTGGATTCCCTCCCACCAACACGAGCCTATTACTACATGGAAACTAATCCATGGATTGCCTGTTTTGTTTGGGTTTGGACATTGGCTATTTGAGACCTCTGAGTGTGGCGCTAAGGGATATCCAAGGCACCTTCAACTAAGAGCTGCGAAATCTGAAAAGACAAGCACTTTTGGGGGATTCTGGCTTTCGTGAGAGAGGAAATGTGCTCTTTTTGTGTAAGTGGTTTGGATTGTAGCGTTTGATATCCAGGGGAGGTGTAGTGTTACAACTTAACTAATTTTAATCAAAACATGTGAAATGCTATCCCCGCTTGATGTAAGCCTGCCTGGGCTCAATCTCGGGGTCGGCCCCGGTTTGTTGCCTTTGGCTGCAACTCTCTCTGTGGTTTGGGATATGGCTTGTCACTCTCACAAAGCAGATGTTTGTCTGAACTGCCAAAAAGAAACAAAAACAACATTGTGGGAAGTGGAGGGAAGGGTGAAAAAATATGCCTGTGTTTGGCTAATAAGAAAATAGAAAAGGCCAAGTGACACTGAGATGTGTGCACTTCAACATAAAGGAAAGTTGCCCCAATGTAACCATCGAGGTCTTGTTCAGAACAGCATGATAACCTGATGAAAGACGACTTGATATGAAACAACGGAAACCTACCGAGACAGTTCAGGGCAAATGTCTGGGGATGTGAACATTTCAAATAATGGTGTGAAAAGGGAAAAGACAGTAAAAGAAAGTTAGAAAAGCAGACAAGCTCATTTCCAGGGCATACTGCTGAGGTCCGGCCCAGTGTTGTCTCAGTAATACATCTGTTTCAACACCACATTCGGACCCACTCCCTCAGACCAAGGCACCAGACACCGGATACTTAACTTTAATCATCGTTAGGCATATTTAGCTGGATATGATACCACTGCTTGCACTCACCCACACACACGCATACACACATACACTCTCTCCCACACACAGCAGAAAATGAGCAAGCAAGGGAGAGATCCATTTCTTTGAGGCCCTAGTGCAGAGCAGAGGTCGGAGTGAGGAAAGCAGGGGAAAGAATGTGCAGTCAGTACTACAGCACTACAACACCACCACCACACACCACCACCACGGCAGACTGGCTGTGCTGGAAAAGGGTGAAACCTGAGAGGCAAAGCAGTGTCGGGTGTCAGGGCTGGAAG
>OMNV01011150.1:15201-31028 GCA_900303265.1 Brotula barbata | reverse complement strand
GTGCAACAGTGAGACTGACGTCTGCCTGCCGACAGGACCAGATGATCAGCCTGATACACGCCGCCTCGCCGTTTTCCACATATTTGCACAGGGTAATTATAGTTCCGATGTGAAACACCCTCACCGTGTCACGCTTAAAGAGGAGATAGACATCGGCAGCACACTTTAGAGGTAATCTCCTCCTCCCCTTCTCCTCCTCTCCCACCTCTTTTTCCACTCGGCGCACAGATGAGCAACGGGTTAGCAACGGGACAAGCAGAGCCTCAGGACACGTCAGGGAGCAAGACAGAGCAAGAGACGGAGAACGGAGATCTGAAAGGACCCAGGAGGTCACAGGAAAGAACAGCACAGCCCAGACACCAAATAGCTTTTTCCATCACTCATGCTCCGTGGCCAACACATCCCTTCAAAACCAATCTTACACACCCGAAACGGAATGTAAACAGCGCTTACAGCTACAGTTGGCTGTTCCCTCACGTCCCCCCGGCATAAAACGTCCTGTTTAAGTGAACTCGGGCCAAGGAACACAGCGTGAGGTATTCGGCCTGATTGGATGTGAAGCGCCACAGTCATATTTTTCAATTCATGCTCTCTGTTACCTGTTACTGTTCTCTGTTCCATGGAGACGTGCACAACATTAGACTCACAACACAGCATCCACCGCTCTCCGTGCCCACCGTTACAAATGCAAAAGATTTTAAAATGAATGGAAAATAAGGGAAAAGAATTGTCCCTTTTTGTCCACCATTTACTTTATGGGGATCAATTTCATGACCGAACACGGACACAAAGACGTTTTACTGTCTCAAATGAAATAAACAGAAATATTATTCAGAATATTCTTATTTCAAGAGTGATCTAAACGTGAATGTGTTAGGCCAAGACTAAAGTTTACGAGCGCATATAAACTCAGAGACATGTTCTTTTCATTACGTTGTCAAAATTATCTATGCAAAAGGTGGAGGTGGGGGAGGGGGGGGACATGCTCAGATTGAAAGAGACATGTTAGACCGTCTCTCAGTCTCCTCATTGACTGTCTGACATGGGCATCTCCTCACCATGCAATCTCCACCCTCTGACAGACCGACTCTCTCTCTCTCTCTCCCTCTCTCTCCCTCTCTCTCCCTCTCTCCATGGCCTGTCTGCCTGCTCATCAAAGCCCAGACTGACCCCAAGCAGACTGCCAGTCTCCTTACCGCTCGGCTGCCCTGCCACTGCACCACCACCACCTCCCACCATGACCCCTGACCCTTTCCCAAGAGACAGGCGCCACCGATATGATGTAATTTCTCCTTGACATGGGCCAGTGGCCTCTGCGATGCAATGCGATCCAGAGTAAATAAATATGAGTGTTTATTTGCTGGGAGTGAGAGAGGCCCGTAGACTGGAGCCGTCACGACGGCTCCCAAAAGCAGCAGCCCTGCACTAAACATCACTGCTCCACCGTGTCTTAACGCCAACTGTACAGTATATCTCAGAGTGTGTATCCCATCATCCCACAGTGCAGTGCGAGTGGTGACCCACTGAGTTTGATGAATAGCGAGGAGGCCAAGGAGGCCTTAGAAAAAATGATACAAATGTTACAAACTTTACACAGTTTTTGGGGTAATAATGTCTGAAGTAGGTCAGCTGCAGAGATTTTTAAACCATCAACGATGGACAATCAAATATCACAGACAAACTGCTAATTTAGAGAAAAATACTCTTTTCTCCTGGTAGAACATAAGGTCCTTCATAGTGACGCCTGTGTGAAGACTGATGTGTGTGGATCACATTAGATGATTCAGAGTGCAGCCATGGTTGTGCAGATGAATGTAAAGTAATTGCTGTGATTTTAGTGAGAATGTGTTTCAGGCACAGATGAACAATGACTGTGGGAATAGAAAGTACAGTGTGCGTGTGTGTGTGTGTGTGTGTGTGAGAGTGTGATACTGACTCCAGGACTTGTGGCTGTTTAGCTTTCGTCCACTTTGTGCTCATTGAACGCTGTAGGAAATGCTTTCGATACTCTTTGGGCCCGCCCAGCTGTCAGCCTACATCGGCCTTCACAGAACTGGAGAAGAACCATGCGTCCTGACCCGCCTTTGTTTCCAAACCCCCTCTCGCAGAGACGTCCACACCTAATGGTCCAAGGAGAGCTCCGTCTCACCGGCTCTCTGCCAAGCCTGAAGAGTCTGGCACACCTTATGTTTCACTCTCCCACCTACCCCACCATCAACACTACAAAGAGACGATCACTGTAATAATACTTCCTCCACCCCCTCCTCCGTTTCTAGAAGGGGATGATTTATATACTGTACCTTCTCTCGCCCAAATTACTTCCCCTCAGTTCAAAGGTCCTCTGTTGGCCAACCTGATGATGTCAGCCTCTAGGATTCTGCTGAAACGGGTCTGGTGGAACCGGACAAACCACCCATCTTCCAGTAGTTCCTATACTGGCACCGCTGGGACCAGGTGGGGGGTGGGGGTGGGGGGAGCTGTGCCAAATCTTTGACAGATGATAAATCATCAACGCTCACGTTTCTAAGCGCCCCTTCATGAAGTCAGAGTCGGAAAGTTACAGGATATTGTAACTTTTATTGGGAACAAATAATATGTGGTCAGACCGGGTTTGGAACGTTTCCCAACCTGGGTCTCCCTCTCAGCGTTGCTCCTGTTTCAGATTAGAGTTTGCACTGACAGAAGGCACGTCAGTGTCTCCGCCCACCACCACCTTTACTCTCTTCCTGTCCGGTCGTCGGTCTCTATCTCTGTCTCCCTGTCTCCTACCGCCCACATACCCTCTCTCTCTCTCTCTCTCTCCCTCTCTCTCTCTCTGACTCTGTCGATCCATCCTTCTGACCTCACCGCTCGTTTCAGCGGAGCGTAGAGGGATCCAATCAACCATAGTGTTCAGATTAAATCACAAATTATTATAATTGAGAATAATGGTTTCCATGTCAGTTTCATTTCAGCTCCGACTCGTTCTCATACATATCTGGGAACGGGAAGGGAGGACGCGAGCTCAGGGGTTCGACGTCGTCGTGCTCTGATGGGGTAAAATTTACGTCCAGATTTTTAACTGAATTTCCATGGCAGCATAAATATTTTGAACACGTGTCTTGTAAAAAATGTTTGGTCTTAAGTATTAACTGTAATCTGCCTGTGCTCTTCCCCCAAAGATCAATAGAGAGGCCTGTACGTCGGAGCGGGATGGGAATTCTCAGGAAACATTAACCGTGTTTTCAAAGTTGCTGCTCTTCACTCTGTTGTGATGTCATTTGTGCTGAACCTGCCACTATAAATACAGATCAACATCAGTTAGAACTAAAATTACTTGACTTCACTCGTAAAAAACGTGAAATAATTATGATAATAAAACAGACTTTAATAGGCCCCACACACTGAAAGCAGCGCTGGCACTTGTCCTCTTCATTACCCAGAAGCCTTCCTGAGCTCATTTCCAAGGCCAGTAAAGCTACCAGGCGTGCACAGGGCTTACAGTGTGACTTTGACAGTGTAGTTAGGAGGTACCGATGAAAGAAGAGAGGCAGTGTGAGCCCACCGCCTCTCAAATTAGCCCCCCTGCCCTTTGACCTGTCACATGGAAGCTTAGCCCTCACGTATTCGGTTACACCGCGCTGCAGATGTGCGTGCACGGAGCTTTGAATGCGTTCGGCAAAGTACAGTCGCGAGGCACGTTGTGCATGCGAGGCACATGTGTTCGCTTGCGAGTGTGTGAGGTCTGTAAATACGCACGCACGCACGCACACAGTCTGATGTTCTTTGGCCTTAATGTGGATCAAAGGTGAAATTAGAGGATAAATTAGAAGAGAGCATCCTCTCCGTGCTGTCAGCACTCATCACAGTTTTCTGTGGACCTCCCAGAGTTGGAAAATGGACTCCAGTCTGCAGCTCCAGCTGACTAATGCACGTCCATTTTTTAAACAGACAAATGTTTCCTTCATTTCTTTATCATCACGGGAGAAATGGAAAGCAGATTTACTCCCCGTGTTTTGCTCATCAAGTAAATAGATTATTTTGTTCGTCGTTGGGTCTCCGATTACAGAGCAAACGCAGGAAACGCAGCCAAAGCCGCGACAGGCAGTCCGCATTAATGAAAGAGGGAGATCTCCACTCGCCTCACCTTCTCTCATTTATTTTTCATGTACGCTGCTCAGCCTGACACCCTCTGTGCACGCTCTGCTGTTGTATCTGTTTGTTTAGTGAGGTGGAGGGACATCCATAATCCTGAAGCTGTCTCCGGGAGACACTTTTTAATCACTTTTGCTTCTCCCACATTCTCTGACCGTTTCTTTCAAACAGATGCTACGTCGTCCTGAGTCTGTGCACAGATTTATTATACGACCAAAGCTGCTCAGAGTCAAGCAGACTATCATTTATTCTCCTTACCTGAGAGAAATTCAGTCCGTTGAGGGGGTGACACTGCTCCTCCACTCTCTCCACCGCCCCCGTCCTCTTTCCCATCCTCTCAGCATCTTGAGCCAGGAAAAGGTCCAGCACCGGCGTCCCCCTGTACCGGACGTCCCACTCCGTCAGCGAGTTGACCATCAGCATCACCCACACGGGCCTCTTTCTCTCCCAGTTCCCTGCGATGGCGTTGAACAGGTAGTCTGCATACAGGCCGCGGCCACGCTGGTCGGCCGTCATCCAGTGTGGCATCATGTGTTTGACGTAGTCCAGGTGGCGTTTCAGGCGCCGGTACAAGTCACGCGGTAACAGAGTCTGCAGGTTCTCCCCGTGGGGCAACAGTTGGCAGCTGGTGAGTTTGGAGATGGTCAGCGGGTTGGTCAGGTCCAGCTCGAAGAAAACGTTGGGGCTGTTGTGGAAGGCCTGCTTGGTGCCGTTGGGGATGAAGTCCCACACGCGAGTGTAGGGCACGTGGATGGTACCGAACAGATAGGAGGGAGGATGAGGAGGCCCGCGCTTTATCGTCCATAGGAAAGAGTTCATGTCACTTTGCTGTGGGGGAAGACAGGAATGAAATGTAGAGACAGGTAAACATTTGGACAGCAAGAGGAAAGAAAAACATCAGGACCGTTTTACGGCAGCCCAAACTGTTTTAACAGTAAAGCTGACCTTTTTTTTTTCACCGGTTCACAGGCTCAGCTCCAGCAGTCAAATAGCATTTTGAAATGGTGGTGGGTGAAGTCTAGTCAGCTGGGGCTACGCTGCAGAGAGTTTATAGAGGGGCCTTATGGACTGTAAACAGACCCCCGTGTATTGTTGAGGTGCATACCTCCGTCGCCAAAGCCTCGTTCGGCCTGGGAAGCATTCTGAAGGCCGGTGCTGCAGTGCAAATATACGGCGGAGGAACTCGTAAAATCCAAAAGCTCAAAGAACGCCTTCGCTCTGACCGTTTTGTTTGTGAAAGTTCTACACCAGGCGGAGAGCGTCGGCGCTGACAGCCTCGGGTACGGCACGGTCATACGTGCAGTGGTTTACATTACGGCCATGCTGCTTATGTCTACAAAAAAAACCATGTTATAATGTCAATGAAATAATCACAGCACTGTCAAATGAGCAGAAGGAGCGCGCTGCATTTAGAATATGTTTCTTGTTAAGCGGTCCGAAAATGTGCTGAGCATGTGCTGGGACTTTGATGCTGGCATTATTCAAATATGGAAAAAAAAAAGAAGAAAGAATTAGCATTTATAAACAATATCAAACTGCTGGCTTCTGGACATGTTGTAATCAAGCATTTGAGAGATGAAACCTATTACTGTAAAATAAAGTTATTCTTAGAAAATGTTTACATCTAAAATTTAATCAAGATTTCCTTCTGTCCTGTTCCAATTACGCTGCGCGCTGCCAATGCAGAAATTTGTCATGTAAAGCTGCTCCGATGGCTGCCAAAACCCAGGATGTTATGTTATCATCATAATTAACTGCAATGAGCATAATTTCTGGCACAATCTCCCTGGAGACTGAATAAATGGAGAGGTATTTCATTTCAGAGGGGTTCTTCATCTTTGCAGATATGCTGAAATGTTTAAACCAACTTTGTTTCCAGGTTTCTAATTCAATTTTCACTTTGGCTGGGCCCAGACGCGTCGGTCTACGGTGCCAATCTCCCTGTACGTCATATTTTGGAGACGCGCTTTTAGCGTGTGCGATGCTTTGTCGGTCATTAACGACTAAATGTGCACCTAGGCTCGTAAATGAAGACTTTTGAGACGAGAGGAGGCGAGGAGAGGAGAGATCCCTGTGCGTAATGGACTCCTTTGGAGCGCCTTGACGCGGAGGCTCCTTTTTATGGGTGTAATTACTTGTAACAGAAAACAGACCACTGAACTGACGCGTTACAGATCACATAAAGCTAAGGAGCGCTCGGTGACAACATCGTCCATGATCCATAAAGAGGCCGTACACTAATGAAACCAAAGCTGGCTCTCCCTTCACACGGACATCCACGTGCTGTGCCACTCACAACTTCCCTTTGATGATGTCATTTTATTTTCCTATTCTTTGATTTCCATATTTCGTGTGCTGTGTGATTTTTTTTATTTCATTTCATTCCGTGTTGTAGAGAGCTGCCTGAAGTGGATCCGTGCTGCCTGAAGCTCGGCTCGGCTCGGCTGCTCACAGGAAAATTCCAAACTATTCCATCATTTCACCAAAATGCCCGGTGAGTGTTTTTAAGTGACGTTTCCAAATGAAATCAGGGCATCCGTGGGTGTTCCACTTGAATTTGTCACTAAAGTTGGCCCGCGGCCCCTCTTCGTCCTGGCCACCGTTTTTATTCCTGGGGCCCAAACCTTTTTCCTCCTTATTCTGAGTGCGTAAATTAAAGAGGAGGCGCGCTGTGCTGTCACTAAATTAAATAAAAATTGATGAAATTAAACTAATATACTAAACTATAATTATTGTTGTTATCATTATTATTATTATTATTATTAACATCTTGGAAATGCTACGACCCCAATATGTTTTCCTTAACTTACCTCTTGTAACGTTTTAATTTTGAGACTTTTCTCTTTAAATAAACGTAAAATTTGTAAATAATAATTAAAAATAATAATTTTATGTCACTGTTATTACTTCGCGGAGCTCTGTGAAACATCGTTTAAAATATTCACATGATTTATTTTGTTAAATATTAAATAATTAAAGATTTCCAACTTTGCCATTCCCGATTTGTTTTGCGCGCTGTGATCATTGTCATAAGCTGTTATAAACGGACATAAAGTGTGACACACTGCCCTCTCCCCCGTCTGACGCCGCCGGTCACAAGCAGCACGACTCACCGACTTCGGTGCGTCGCACTGCCTCGGTCTGTCCGGTCGGTGTGCGCCCCGGGGTGCCACGGGGTGCAGGAGGGCGCTCAGGAGGACCCAGCTGATTCCCGGCAGACAGAGCATGGCGTCGAGGTACTCGGGGTCTCTCTCTCTCTCTCGTTCCTTCCTCCGGTCTGTGCTCCCCGTACCTTTTTAGAAGTCAAAACGTTCCCGGTGGCCTCAGGGCTCACATGTGCCGCTCGGCTGGAGGATCATTCCGCCTCGTCGTCATTCTTTGGGTCGGATCGTTCCGGGCTCTCCTGCCTCCGGACGCAGGAATCACGGTCTTCAGATTGTTTGGAGAAGTTCCGCGGTGCGCTCCTAAAGTTTGGAGCGCCCTGACTGTAAGAGAGGGAGGTGGGACGATTTGAACACCCACACACCCCCACCCCTCCGACCCCAACACACACACACACACACACACACGGAGAGAGAGAGCGAGCTTATTTTAAGAAGGGGAGCGCAGGTTCAGAGAGGGATGGTGGAGGTATGGACACCCGAAGAGTTTTACACTCCATACTCTTATATCTTATAATAAACACGTATATGTATATAATTGTATATAAAATATCTCATAATACTGATATACATTCTTGTGTTTTAGTGGCTTGTTAAATTGTTCCAAGATATTTAAGTATAGTATTTATAGTAATATATAATTGAAATGAGTGTGTACTTGTTGCTGTGTGACTTTTTACACATGGTACATCACATGGTATTATAATACTGCAGTACTTTTTACTGTATGCCAAAACACGTTTACC
The DNA here is from genome assembly GCA_900303265.1 of Brotula barbata. Classification (NCBI taxonomy): domain Eukaryota; kingdom Metazoa; phylum Chordata; class Actinopteri; order Ophidiiformes; family Ophidiidae; genus Brotula; species Brotula barbata. The sequence continues at coordinate 22,987 of OMNV01011150.1, read as the reverse complement.
ATATTCACTGATGAGTTTATTCAGCTGTGTAGAATTTTTAAAGTTTTATTCTGACTTGTTTTAGCTTTGTTGACCTGTATTAGCTACATTATGGTGAAAAAGTGTGTGTGTGTGTGTGTGTGTGTGTGTGTTGATCAGCTTTGCTTCCTTGTTGGATGCGTCTAATCTGTCAATAAAGCCCCTCTGAATCAGGTGGCCTGCACATTCTTGGCAGCTCTGAGCTTTGTTGTGTTCCTCTTTCAGCAGAGTCGTTCCAACGATGTAAGTGAACGATATTTCAAACGCCGTCGTCTGCTTCCTCTTCATCAGGCTCGCATTTATCTCTGCCATTCCCTGTTTGACAGCCTCGCAGCCATACGTTCACATCCAATCGTGTGGCGGCTCAGAGGGTCCGACCTTATACGTTTGATTAATGGACGCAAATAAAGCGTCCAAGTAAAGACAACTGTGAGAAGTCTTTTATTTATTCTTCTTCTGAGGACGCGTTAGTCACGCCGCGGTCTGGAGTGAATGCTCGTGTGGAGAGAGAGTGGCCCCTCTCTGTTCGGGCCACCGTGTCAACGCTCCACTACTCCGCTGTGACCTGGGTTATTGTCCAAGTGGCAGACAGTGTGACAGAGTCAAGTAGTGGGAAATTTATCATGGAGACCCCTCAAACGAGTGGCACGGGGCCCCTCCCTGCAGGCCAGCGGCAGACAGGTCTTGGACAAGCGACTCTTTGTCCCCGGCCTTGTCCTCCCCTCCTTTCCACTCCTCTTCTCGCTCGGCTCCGACCGTCCATGTGCAGTGAATTTTCCGTTCAGATGCGGCGCTCCGGCTGTTTGTGCTCCGTCTCTTTGATCACTTTGTCCTTTAACACAGTTGCACGTTGTAAAACCGTGGCACCTCTGCCCCCCTGACCCTCAAGTCTTTTATTGAGCAGCATTTGTCAAGTTTCTCCTATCTGACAGGCAGGAATGTTAACATTTCTTCCTTTTTTTTTCTTTCTTTCCTGTACGTGACCTCAGCCTTAGACCGTTTCGTTGCAGGATATAAAGGAATTACACAGCAGAACCACGTTGATCTAATCTAATCTTTTTATCCTTGCTGCTCTCTCTCTCTCTCCCCTTTGTGCCTCTTTCTCCCAGACAGGTGTGGGATGGAGCGGTTTCATCTGCTCTAATATGACCACCTGTGGACGCAGGTACCTGCTTTAACCACACCTTGTGGAGAGCTTCTCTTTGATGGAGCTTTTCACATTCTTGGCCGGTTAGGAGAGGGCTTATGAGCGGCTGGCTGCAGGAGATTCCTGGATGTGGGCCAGCACTTACAGCGCACGTATAGCAGGGGACGAAAGAAGACTTTAAAGTTAATGTTCTGTTCGCTGACCGCAGAACGCTCACTTACAGAGTCCGTGTCTGGGGAGGCCTTTGGGAGGCGTGGCAAAGGGAGATTTTCCATTCTGATTTGAGGCTATCTGTGAAACCTTAAACAGAGTAACCTATATCTGCCGCCGAGCCCTGCCAATATCAATGCTTTCCGCCACGTCGGTTTGACTTTGATGTATTTATGTATGTAGATTCGCCCCATATGGACGGAGGGGTTGAAGGGAAGGACAGAGCGAAGACCTCGCCGACGTCTGTGGCCCTGCAGCTCTGTGGATCCTGTGTCTACTTGTCTCTGTGGCTCCTCGGCTGCCTGTCTGATGTTGTGCAGAGGGCCTGCCGCAAAACCCCCGACATTAACTCACTGCCTCCGCCTCCACATCATTACTTGGCTATCTGCTTGTAATGAGAGAGTTACTGCTACTACTTCCATTACTACGACTACCGCCGCTACTGCACCACATGAAAAGAAAACATCCTTACACTTCCACTCAACCGTTACAGAGCAGAGACGACCGTGGCTGGGAAAACGCGGGGACCCGTTTGTTTGTCATGTGCACAGGGACCCCTGGTGGTGTGAGGAAGAACAGAGGGAGAGCTGGTCCTCTGTGGACAAAGGTACAGACAGGTAGAGCTCTGAAGAGAATGTGAGCATGATGGATAGTGAAGGAGTGGCCCGTAGCTTCAGGCAGACATATTTCAGAGGAGAGACACCACAGTCCCTCTCTCTCTCTCTCTCTCTCTCCAGCCGTCTAGGTGCTCTCACTCGGTCTCCAATATCCTCTGTCCAGCTTTGAAGATGTCGAGGAATAATATTGACCGAGTCTCTGCTGAAATGTTATTGTGGTTTCCCTTTCCGGACGTCCAGGGAGAATGGGGGCTAAAAGGAAGAGATAGATAAGAGGAAGTGGGGAGGGAGGAGGACAAGGTTAGGAGGTGGAGGAGGACAAGTATGTCAGAGGGGGGTTGGTGTCCATCCTACATGAACTATGTGTTGAAACTGAGCTGGCCTTGATGAGCAGAGATAAATGGGAGCACGAGACGACTGGAGCCCTATCTCTCCCCATCAGTCCGGCTGTATCTGGGCTGCAGGTTTGGCCGGCGTTTGAGGATTTTGGCCCGATGTTTTGTCACATGTTCGCCGTGATTTAAACGCTGCTTGTTGACAACAGGTCTGCATTAGCGCAGTGAGACTGTTTTCTCTGCGATGGCTGCGGAGATGACTTTAGTGGCGTGTCAACACATGTGGTAGATGGCTATCTGTCTGCGTCTATCTTCATCTTCCAGAGATCAGAATGAGAAGGAGCAGGAGGGAGAAGATGGGAGGGAGAGATAACGCCAGGGAAGTCACGGTCAGAGTTGTTTTTCTGGAAGCAATGAATTATGGAATTTTTTCCTGTCGTTGTTTTTGGGGGGGGGTTGGATGAGTGACTCAGTCAGATAATTGAACACTCTGCTCTGTTAGATTATATTCATAAATATCAGCCTCAGCTCCTTGTGTCACTTTTTGTGTGTGGTGCAGTCATAAAGTAATCTTCAGTGTCATCATGTCAGTGTTTCATGAAACAAAGACAATATTTTTTTCTCTAATTAATCCCACAGGGAATATATGTGTTACAGCAATAAAACATTTGCGGTCACAGTACAAGATACATAGACAGAAAACAATATATTCAGAGGACGAACGCACAAAGCAAAGTGTCATTATTCAAGTAGTGTGAAGATAAATGTCTGTGGAAGGGGATCAGGGCCAAGTAGAAAAAATAAATAGAGAGCATTGTGTGGACAAAGAAGACTCAGAAAAAGTCAAAACTCTTGAAGAAAATAATGTCAGAATTCTCTTTGTTTTTGTTTCTGTTTTTGCCCTGACTCATATTCTCCTCCACAAATATCAATTTTTCCCCCCTTTCATCTTTGTCTTTTTTCTCAGGATTATCACCAGGAAAAAAAGGTTTTGACTTTTTTTTTTTTTTTTTTAAACTTGGCCTTAATCCTCCTTGCGAGATGATGTGTACATTATTAACTGTGTGTTCGTACTTTAGACCTCAGTAACTCCTAATTCCAAAAACTGTATCATTGTTGACATTTCCAGTTTTGTGGACAGGCGCCGCTGAAACACTCGTACGTTTGAGTGACAGCTCGATCCGTTCTGTTGTATTCATCTTCTGGGTCCCTCACAGCCGAGGCCTGGCCGGCAAACACCTCCCATGATGCTCTGTGTTCTCCCCCACTGATCGTTGGTGGGGTAAGTAATTGTATTTGTATCCACACCTGGGCGCCCCCTGCTCTCGCCTCTCCTTTTGCCCCCTTTTGCCCGTGTGAGGTAAAGGAGCATGTTGGGAGAATGAAAAGGCTTCTCCTGCTGTGCTGCAGATCTCCCTCCTGGCTATTAGAACGGCCAAAGAAGAAGACACGGGGGAATAATGCTGTTTCCCTACTCGTCATTTCAATAACCGCTGTGATGGTACTGCAGATTTAAGGACGGAACAATAGACAGAGTTGATATCATAATATTATGGAAATAGTGAACATGGATAAAGTCGATGATTCTGCAGCGTTCATTGTTAATGTCCTTTTGGTTTAATCCGAGCAGGCGTTGGGCCAAATAAGGCCTTTTGCATTGACGGGGGAACACACTGTATAAACAGCGTGTGTTATGATACCATTAAATGAAAACCTCCGGTCTGCTGCACACAAACCACACACACATCATTTCCACTTTTAAGCATCAAATGAGCCTTGTCTCTAAGTTGAAAGTGAATCTGGATTTGGACTGAACCTTCTTTTGAAGATGGTCATCTGCTCTAATGAGGTTCTTTGAAGATTATCTTATTGTCCAAGGGCTTTTTTTTTTTTTTTTTTTGCCTCGTATGTATATATTCATGGCATCAAAGACGGCTTCAGCTAAATGAAGTCATGCCTAAAGATGGACGGAGATGGGGAGCGATGCTGCGACCGCCGTCTGGCCACATTGTTTGCATACACCGCACTCCTCCTCGCTCCTGTAACGTCCGTCTGCAGGGCTGTGGAGAAAAAAGCAAAGTCTGCATGAAAGTCAGCGAAGTTTCTGTCGGCCTGGCGGCGGTGAAACCCAAACCTTGTTTATCCTGCGTTTATCCAAAGTTTATTTGGTGTGTGTCTAGCACATCTCTGTCCGCCCCCCGGACTCTGTGGTGATATTGTATAACAGCTGCTGTGGCGGCGTTGGTATAATTGTGTTTGAGGGGGTCGTTTTAGTCATAGGCCACGCCGAGCCTTGTTTACCCACATCTGTGAAGTCAGCTATCCAGATTAACACACGGTGTGTGTACCCGGATTTCGGCAAAACAACACGGTCACTGTCTGCATATTTAATTCTGTTTTCGGAGTTGTGTGGTTTCAACAAGTGTTTGGTGCACTTCAGATGCCTCACCTGTAGATCGGGTTCGTTTGGGTCCACGTGGCGTCCGGCAAAAGCATTCGTCAAAAATGTGAAAAGATTCACCAGGACAGGAATTTGAAGGTAAACCCTGAGGAGGAGGGCTCCTCTAAACGCCGCGCGGCCCTCGGAGGGAAACCGTTCATGAGCTTATTAACGTGAGAGTCCCTTCGTCTGCGTGTGTGTAATGTTGTTTCGACAGTTCGTGTTTCCTCTCCGTCATCTACTCTTGTTGGAGTGTGTTTATTTTCAGGACCAGCGTGAGGGTCTGTGAGACGTAGCTGGTGTTCTTGAAAGACTCGAGTTCACGTGTCAGCAGGCGCACACATTCATCAAAATAAAAGACACAAAGAGCGGAGGGGAAGACGGTGAGGAGGGCCCAAATACTGAAATATATCGAGAGGAGAAGGTGGTGATGGAAGAGAGGAGAGAGAGGGAGAGGGAGAGAGAGAGAGAGAGAGGATGTGTGATTGATGAGTCTTAACCGATAAAGTGCAAACATCTTTTTATAACTTTATTGAAAATGCAGCTTTTTTTAATTAATAGGCTGAATAGGCTTAATGTTTGAGATGTTTCTGCTCAGCTCAGTGGAGCCGCAGACACACACACACACACACACACACACACACACACACACACACACACACACACACACACACTTAGTGTTGAAGCCTTCTCTCTGGGCATCATTCCTACATCTACTCTTCACTCACACATAGAGCTGTTTCCGTGCTTGACAGGGAGCAGAGGGGCTGTCAACAGGCCCGCCGCCTGTCAAGAAGCAGGCTGCACTACCACGCTACAGCGCTACACACACACACACACACACACACACATACAGTATATATAAACACACGCACACACTGCGGGAACATGTCAAACAGCATGGGCACATGACAAAATACACCCACACTCATGGAGACAGAGAAGGTCAAGAGAAACACGTTAAACAGCGTGACCTTTATGACTAAACGGGCTACACTGCAACACACACACACAAAACAGATACACCTTCAACAGTGTAACCTTTGTGACTGAATACACACCTACAGAGAAATACACAAACAGCCCTTCCAGGAAAAGTCAAAAGAGGTAATTTTGTGCTTCTCCAGCTGATCCTGAACATGTGTCAAGGTTTACATTATAATCTTCAGTAAGAGGCCGAGGAAATAAAAAAGACCCACCCAGCCGGCCTCGCCCTTCATTTCTCCATTTATTTATCGTCCTGCCTCCAAGCTGCCACAAGACGTGTGCACAGCGAGCGTGATGACAGGTGTGTGTTTGTTTGTGTTGTCACACGCGTGGATGATGGGATCATTATCCACTCATCGGCACAAAAAGTCAGCGCAGTTCATCAGGCCGATAATTAAACTGTATGACAACTAAAAATTAAAATAATCGTCACATTTTATTTTTGTAAAAAAAAATGTGTGCGTGTGTGTGTAGAGGAGGAAAAATCAAAAGCATATTTTCGATCTCTTTTTTTCCAGCAGCACGCTGCATATTTAAATGCGTGCCCATGATTTCATAGATGTCTGGAGCGACTGACAAAGCCCACATTTAAATGCAGCCTTTCCACAGACGGCTGAGACGGGGACAGTGGACTTCACATGTGTAAGGAATGCTGGAAAACTCAGCACCGTCTGTGGAAATACTGCACTTAAAGATTGGGCTCACCCCAGGTAAACATTTTATCATTCGAGCCGAACCACAGACATCCGTGGAATCACGAACAAAGCTACAGATACAAAAGACTAAACCGGGTCCCTTCGGTACTTGTCTTTGCTGAAATCCTCCTTTATCATGATGTAATATGATCAAAGATGTCTGATGTGGTCCCTTCTTAAATAGTTTAGTTTCAGCGGTTTGTGTATGTCTTTATAATCCTCATCAGGCTTCAGCAGAAATGACAGAACGTCTCTAAGACCTCAGACCGAGTGAAGATGTTCATCTTGTTGCAGCTGCAGACAAAAACACTGTTTTTTTGCGGTATGAGAAGCTTTGGACTACTGCTACCGCACCAGTACTGGACTTGATTAGCTTTGGCTCTGCTATAAAAAAGGGTTCCTGAAATCCTTTTTGCATTTGAACATGGAAGTTTCCGATCAGCAGACTTTTCCTGTTTGAGCTGTTTGAAAGCGACTTTTCGGCCTTTGGGTTTCCACGGTAACATGGTGTCATCCAGTCTGCCATTACCAGATTCAGATAAGAGGCGAGCGATGAAGGAGTGCAGCCTGGTCGGAGTGTGTGAAGGCCCACAGTGGGTTAAAACACAGAGTTCAGGACTCCTCAGCCCACTCACTGGGACACATGGTTGATTTATGAGCCGGATGTGAGCTAAGCGCAGTCTAATGGGTCCAGACACGCCATTATGATCGAAAGTCACATCGGAGCCAATGCCGCGGCCCCTCGGTCGCCTCGCTGCACACACCCAGAGATGACTGCGTTATGTTTTAATATTTCAGGGTTTCAAATAAAGTTAACAGAGCAGCATTTTACAAGTCATTTGATCAGGCAGGATACAGAGTCTACTGTGAAAGTTCTGCGTGGATTTTCTCCCTTCGACGTCTTCCTTTCCTTTCCTTCTTCCATCTGTTGCCATTTTATCTTTGTCCTCCATTAACTTCACCCACACGCTATCACCAGCAATTAGAGAGATTGAATTTCTAACCTGACAGCTATTTCAAATCAAATGATGCAGAGAGGTAGTTGTGGAAATTGCAGTCCTACCCAAACGTCTGTGTTATGCAATTATCAACTTCGACCGTCTAAACTTGGCAGAAAGCTCAAGGTAACGACGCTTTTTGTGTTACACACACTGGTTATTACGCACCGTGTTTATTGTCTTGTTTGATTTTCTGAACGCACCGCATGAACGCGAGCCTTTTTCGCTGCCAAGCTGCAAATCCTGGATGTCAGACACGATCTCGCAAAAAATGTTGACGCTCGCCCTCATCTCCAGAGTCAGATTGTGAAGCTCTGTGTCTCAGTGTCGGGGGGGGGG
>OMNV01011150.1:0-15181 GCA_900303265.1 Brotula barbata | reverse complement strand
GTCGGGGGGGGGGGACAGGCTTCAACTAGACAGTTACGGTCGGCTGATAATATATCAGCAGATGGTCAATGGGGCACGGCAACTTGACGAGCAGATAGAGGAGGAGATAAGACTGCTTGGATGATGCGGGTTTCAGTAAACCATCCTCACTGTACACGGCCCGATTCAAAACATGACAGCCTGGATCTGTAAAATTACATCGTTTTAATCATCATCAGTTTTTTTATTCAAAGCAAAACTTACAAAACAACTTAGTAAGTAACCAAGTTAGAAAAAAATAAAGATGATTTACAAAGCGAATTATTGGGAATAAGGCAAGGTTTCAATATAAAATATTAAACAAACCAACAATCTGCAATCATCTTACCCTCATATTATTTGTGCCAGTTTACACACTTAATTTTCATTATCGTGTCATCAATTCAAAAGCATTAAAACATGAGATGATAATGTGTTCACTCACATTTCAAATAAACCGTCAGTTTCGTCTTATGTCTACAGAACATTTGACTTCTGTAGCTCCTTCTGGTAGTTAAGCTGAATGCGCTCTTCTGTCTCATGTGTCGCTCTGAATGCTGGGAAGAGTTCTTCTCCTCAAATGTGTTTCTCATTTCATGCTATTATCATATCACTGGACATGTCCACATGCACTTTTGTTTTGAAGACTGGATTCAGAGAGTAAATGAGCCACAGAGTCGGTAATTTGAGCTCTAATCCAGTCGTAAGCCCCGACTGAGACTCCACTGTTTGGTGGAAACATTTCCAAAGCCAGACATCATGCGAGGAAGGAAAACGAAGAAGATGTTGATTAAAAAAAAAAATGTCTGAATAATCTTGGAGTTCCTGTTTGTCTTGGCTTTGGTGGTTGCTATGTGACTTTGTGTGCATGAGCGAGTGAGTGAGTGAGTGAGTGAGTGATGAATGCAGACAGTCAGACAGACAGTCAGAGTTTTTGGTGTTAGAAATCACAGGGTTTCTGTCTCTGCGTCCACCAGTTTTTGCTTATGTAGCTGTCAAAGTTCTGTGGAAGGAAAAACTGATGTCAGATGGAAGGAGGCTGTGAAAAGTCTGTTTATAGTTCAATAAAATACGCACAGTGTTTAGATACTCAAGACACAAGTGGGTGCATCATCTCGTGTAGTGATGGTACTGAAGAAAGTCCTGGCCAAGTTTTGCTTCTCTGTGTGGATAAATTTTCTATATATATATTAACAAATGAAAACATAAATCTTTTCTTACTTTTTACAGTAGGTGCATTGAAAAAAGTGATCAAATTGACCTTTTCTGTCACAGGTACAACTGAATTTCCATCAAAATTTCCCCCATCATTTAATATCAACTTTTTCATTAAATTAACTTCAAAAGTGCCATTTTGATGCATTCCGACCTAATTCAATCACTGCCTCGCTTCCTTTGAATGGTAGATTTTAAAGCGATTTTAATGTATCTGAAGTGCAGTAACGTCTCTGAGAGAACATTTTATGAAAGGAAGGTTCCACTGCCTTTATAGATTAATGCTACAGGAATGACGGGATTATGATAATGAGGAAATCATCTTTACGATGAAAGCAACTCAATGGTTTTAAATTACTGCACACTAAATCATCTCTTTATGCCGAGAAGCAACTCCAGCTCCATCATCACATGGCTGCGGACGAGTCCTGGGCTCAGACATTGGTTTATGATTGCATCTTAATGGGTTTAGTGGGAACAGGGTGTCACTGAACAGAGAGGGAGATTAGCGATTAGAAAAATGTCTCCTCGTGCCCAAAAGGTTTGGAGCGAGCTGCTAATGTGTCCTTCAGGAGGGCAAACCCGAGTCCTTTCAGCACAATTTAAATGGATGTTCTGTCAAACATGCCAGAGTTGAGGTGCTGGAAAATGGACACCTGCTAATGAAATTACTGTTAAACCCAACCGGAGCTGCCAAAAAAGAAATTTGTGTGAGTGTAAGTGTGTTTCGCTATTAAATCCATTACGGTGCAATCATAAGCATGTGTGTATGCCTGTGTGTGCGTGTTTGTGTTTTTACAGCACGCCTGTGTGTCTGTGCACTTTCCCAGTGTTTTCCACTGCGGGCCCGTTGGAGGGTGGACTAGCGGCTGGCCTTGTGGGCTCCCCCTGCAGCGGCTGTGATTTATCAAGCAGCCAGCCGTGATCGACTGCTCGTTGGGCTTCCCAACCCTCAGCAAACCTCCAGAAGCTTGTCTAAACCCAGGAGGCCATTCAGTTCTCCGTCAACAGGGCCATAATGTGGTTAACCATCACTCTTTAAAACAAATCTCATAATGATCCATGCTGTGGCCGCTACAGAGGCCGTGGATTATGGATTAGAGCCATACCCCCGATTGGCCCCATCCCCAGTCCAGACCTATTCAGCTCAGTGTCTAACCCCAGGTCCAAGCCTCCGTCTCCCCACCTAGGCTGCACCAAGGACCAGTACCCGAGCTGTCAAACAAACAACGGAGGACGGCAACGGAGATCCGCGCCCGAACCCCCTCAGCTTCCCCTCTGGTGTCAACTTCCCATCAGCCAGTTGTTATTATTATTATTATTTTCTCCAACAGCTCCATGGATCCTGGTCTCCAGGAACGTATGACAGACTGTAGCAGTGGTGCTCACCCTACTGTACACACATGGACACAATGAAGCAGCATAATGAAACCATCTATCTTCCTGACACTAAAGACGGGGATACAGAAGGAGCTCAGTGTCGTATAAATCTTTCTCATAACCCCAGTTTGGTCTGTGTCGCTGTAAGGCTCCAGATCAACTACAGCACGCTCTCCCCTCTCTCTCCCCTCTCTCTGTCCCCTCTCTCTCTCCCCTCTCTCTCTGTGTGTGACTCTCCTGCTATCGGCCTGTTTTTTTTTCTGCGCGGTGCGTGGAGGTCCGACCGGGAGAGTTGGCAGGAGATGTAAGGGAGATGAGACAAAGAAATGCAGCAGAGGAATACGAGATGATGTGTTTTGAAGTTGCACAGAGAACCTCCCATAGTGTTCCCCCTTGGGAGCTGACTCCATTTAACCCATAAAACTGGAGACTCTGGGTTCACTTGGTTAAGGATCAGCGAACACACAGAGAGGGTAGTGATGCTTACACAGATATGCTTTGTGTCAACCATACGTATGTATTTCTGTGTGTGAGTGTGTATGTGTGTGTGTGTGTCTGCAGGGGGTTGGGGAATAGAGGGAGAGGCAGAATCAGACACCCATGAATAGCGTTTCTAAGCTTGTGCGTATGTTCATTTGTGTGTGATTATGTTGACCAAATCCAAAACTTAAATTCATTTTTTAAATCTAAATGTATTTTGTGCATGTGTGGCTTTGTGTGTGTTTGCCATTATGAGCGATTTGTTTGTCAGTGTGTGCGCAGTTGTGCGTGTGGTTCGACAGATCAGCTGAATTATATCAAGTAAATCCACGAATATTATTCACGTTTGTTGGTTTTTGCGTGTGTGTGTGCACATGCGTGTACATTTTTTTTCTGCTGTGTCTCATGACAGTATGAGATAGCAGAGGGTGTGAAGTGTTGCTGCCAAGGACAACAGGAAGTTCCTTTTGGACAGAGGAGCCAGTCATGAATCAGGTGTGATACCTGCACCCAGCGCCAACAGAACGCCAAAACAAACACACCCAAAGTGGAGCTGCTTCAGCCGCTCTGAAAACAGAAAGCTAATAAAACACTGCACTCCGCCTCAGCTTCTCTCTGGCGGTGTGGAAGTAATTACAGAAGTGTTGAAGTTGTCACTTTTTCTCGGCTATTTTCATTTGAACTCTAACACAGAAACGGTTCCAGCTCATACAGGCAAATTCACGCCCAAAACTCGCTCGTTCATCAGCGCGGAATGGAGAAAAGTGAACGTGTTTGATTAAGCTGGCACCAAAATCCACTGCTTTTACTCCGCTTCACTTTTCAAGTTGTTCCAGGCTCGACTTCAGGTCAGTCTGCTACTGTTGCAGGTTTTCTAATAGTATTAAAGTGCATAAAAACAAAGATGGCTGCTGAAAATGTGTTACATTTCTGGTTGCAGAGGTAACAGGCAAGCCAATAAAAGTCTGATGTGCTTGTTGGATTTGGTCTGTAGCTTTCAGAGCTCTTGTCTGGATGGAATCTGATGGACTTTTTTGTACATTGAGTGTGGTACACTCATATATTTCTATACATCTTTATTTCTGTGGCCATTCTATCGTTTTCTTTGTATTTGTTTGCTCTGATGTACTAAAACAAAGTACATTTAAGGTCCGAGAGCCAGTTTTTTGCATACCTCATGGCAAATTGTGGTCTTTTGTGTGTGTATGTGTAATACAAAGCTGTCATCTCATTAATGCTCACTGAATAAATGACTTTCATATTAAAAATAGTTAATATAATTCTTTAGAAATATCTCAGTATGAATCATGTTCAGTTTATTCCAATAGCATTGATACAATCAGATTAAGTCAGAGTAGGACTTGCCTCAGTCATGACCTCTGACTTCATGAGGGCAGTTAGAGGTCACCAGTCTGTCGTAGAGACAGGCAGACTCATTCATATTCACATTAACATCTACGGGCAATTTGGAGTTTGAGATGGAAGGAAACTTCACACAGGAAACCCCGAGGATTCAAACCTGTACGAGCCTCCATGCCTCCCTGTAATCAGAGACACCTCAGGTTTTATTGTCCCTGCCAGAGCTCTGATTTAAGATTGTCAAGACAGCTGCAGCTGAGTGTGTGTGTGTGTGTGTGTGTGTGTGTGTGTGTGTGCAGATTAATGAGCCGGTCTATCTGACAGTTATGAGTTCGATACTGATGTGAGCTGCTAGGTTTACAGGGTAGGGCGGGGCCAGCTGCAGTGACCCTTGGTGGGCCTGTGTGGGTCTGGACAGACAGTCCCACAGTCCCCATCAGGGGTGGCTCAGCGGACACAGGAGGGGAGGCGAGTGTTGGCTTTCAGTGTCACACAGGGGTAACTTGCCACTATACTGCTCACCCCCTGCCCTCCTCACCCTCGGCGTCCCTCAGCACAGTATCCATTATGCCCCCATGTACTCCTCACCCCATACGCTCCCCCTCCTCCCACACTGAGCTCCAGCTACCACCTCATGGCCCACTGCACTCCCAGACTGCTCGTACTCTGTTTCACTGCCATAAATGTCACCCTCCACCGATGGCCCTTTATTCACCACTCTCTCACAAAGATCCCCGCTCAAATTTCATGTTTTCTCATTTTTACTATGTGCCAAAGGACCTTTTTCCTCCCAGCCATGAGATAACGTACGTTTCCTGTGAATGCCAGGATCTCTTTCCCTCCTGTCTTTGGCAAACCGTGTCATTGTCTGCATTTGAATAAATAAGACTACAACGCTCAGGATGAGTATGTGAGCGTTCACATATGTGTCTGAGGTTTTCCCACTAATCTAAATGTGCCCGAGTCGCTAGTTTACAGCTCTTTGAAGCCATATGTAGGAAAGAAAGCATTAAAAAAGCCTTGCCACTTTAAAGACTAAGCTGGCAGGATTCTGTCATAATAGAATACAGTTGTGACAAAAAGCCATAAAGAACAGACTTCCAATATGCATCCAAGGAGAAATGTACTTTCCACCCTCAAGATCGTGTAGAGTACCATAATCTGTGGCATCCTCCTTTACCCGGTGCCACGAAAGCCTCAAAGGCACTTGTTTACAACCTGTGTGATGAACTATACAGATTCTGCTGCCATCAAAGGTTAGATTCTACAGTAATGTTTGAATAAAGTGGTACCATAGCTATGACTTCAAAGGTCTTTTATTCAGTGTCACTATCTGTATTTTTCAGCACAAGATGGCTTTCTTCATTCTGGAGAGCTCATATGGCGTGGCAGATTTCATTTTAAACATATTTTCCATCCACGCTCCTCATTTAGATCTTATATCTGGGCGCAAAGCTGCCAGATCATTAAAAAGCTATGATCGAAGATTTTGGTAGAACACGACATATTCGCACTTCTCCCATGATGTAAGGTCCATATTCAGCATCGTTTCAAAGCAGAGGCCATAAGAGAGCTGGTCTGACGGTGATGACAGCATGATTAATGCCCACCTCTGTTCCCACTCACACATTGACTTACAGCAAGTCTAAGTGGTCTGACAAAAAGCTGCAGAAAGGTTCCTGCAGAGCCAGCAAATGGAGCCATAGCCCATCTAAACATAAAATATCGTTTCCTCTTTGGTAAAGGCATAGAAGTCTCGCACGTGGAGCTAGATAAAAAAATTCTTATTTTGTAAAAGTTTGGATACGCTTGTTATCCTCTTCACCATCGAATTCGGTCGTATCTGTGATATGTAAGAAGACCGTGGCTTCTCTCTGTACTCTACACCTCAACTTCAGCCAAATCTTTGCTATGTATATTTTGAAGAAGTAATAGCATTTAGTTGTAAATTTTCCATTGAAGAAAAAGTGTAAATGCACGTCTAAGGGAGTCGCGTTTCAGTGGAGAAATCTGTGTCTCTGCTGCTTCCACAGGTATTTCTCCTCGGGAGATGTTGAATATCAGTGGAACACAGTGACTCAGTAGACTGATTGTCTTTTCTTTTGGTTTGAGAAGACATTTCTAAGCCACAATTGTCCATCCATCAGTTTTCCACCGCTTCTCCAGGCAGCATGGCAAGTGAACTACTTCCTCCTGGGGAATCCCAAGGATCTTCCATGACATCTTGGATATATTAAAGGCTCATATTCCAGGTCAGCCCCGTGGTCTCAAGTGCGCAAATGTCTGTCCAGTGTCCAGGATCTCCGACCATGAAAATCATCTGGACTATCAAAGAGAGCAAAACAATCAAATACGCTCCGAAAGACCAATCCACTAATTATTACTTTCTCTCTGGCATTTCAAATACTTGGTGGTGGACTTGAACCACAACAGTCAGCGTACAGTGAGGTGCTGGAGGGATGTAGCGGTGAGAGGGAGCTCCTTCTGAAACCTCCTTTGTTCAGTTCAGCACCTTCATTAATCTTCCACGGGTTGCAATAAAAGAGCCAGTGTGAAGAATGAAGAGGTTGTCTGAAGCGAGAGCAAAGCGCCGGGGCCAAATGGTCAGTCAGAGTAAGAGGAAACTGAGGTTGGCACGGCGATTTCATGCCAGTCACTGCCAATACAAGCTATCAGGCCGCATAGACAAGGCCCTTGACAAACTGCAGTCTGAAGGTGCAGTCTCCCTCTGCCAGAGTGTCTTTGGACTGCCAAGCCTTATAGGAAACTGAGGATAGCTTTATGGAAACCACAGATTAAAACCCCTCTTTGTGTTATTCCTATCCCTTTTATGTTATGTGATCATGAGGTATGAAATTCCATTGAATTTAAGTATCAGCTGCGCGCCTTTTAGAACCATCCAAAGCTCACATGTAAAAATTTCCCTCCATCTTTTTATCATGGGAAGCAGGCATTTTTTCTGATGTTTTACAGCCATGTGGTTTGTTATGTTACTTGCATTACCTTTGATTTTTTAAACTTTTCTGGCAATCCGTTATTTCGCGTTGCACGTTGCAAACCTTTAGGCACACAATGCCCATTATTTTTCAAAGGATACCACAGATTTATGAAGTACTGAAAACATGAAAACTTTATTGCTCATCTGTTGTAAATATGGTCTTGACAATGGTCATAAGAATATTTGTGGTCCTGTGTTAAATATATTATACATACTTAGGTCAATTAAAGGGACAATGATGCAACATTGGATCGGTTTCATATTGTATTCTCGTATTATTTTACTGCTTGAGTCGTATATCTCAGACAAAGAGTTTGCCGTGGCATGCTGAGCAGTATGGTTTCCCTTTCTGCTCTTTGAAGACACCCTGGCTGAGCTGTCGCAGACAGAAGGCACACACAAAGTGTTCGGGATGAAACTTGCGATTGAAAGCAGAGATGCATCGTCCCACGATGGGCTTGCTGCAGCTGGCGCACAGAGTGCCCTGACGGGAGTGGAAGTGCTGCGAGCAGAGGGGTCGACCGTCCAGCTCCATGAAACAGCCATCAGCAAAGGGCATCAGACAGTCCTGGATGGGGAGAAAAGACAATGGTAGATTTCATTACGGTTGATCATTTTCATTTAAAGCACACATGATTGTTTACATCAATTTCCCACCATCCAAGCAGTTGTTTCTGCTCATTTTATTATGGGATGAAAATTAATACATGCATACATACATGTGTGCTAATAAAAATCATCATCACTTTTCCCTGATGGTGTTTTTAAGGATAATGATGAGAGAAGTAACTGCAATTAATTCAGAGGCTGTTTTGTGGTAAAATCGGTGTTGTAAGAAATGTGTGCGGTAGATTTTAGATTTGAACATGAACATGACTCCATTCCAGCTGTAGAGTCAGGCATCACGTTTTCGAGCGCTTGTCGGTTTGGACATTTGTAGGCTGCAGCACAGCACCGTCAAAGAGGCCAACAAGATTACAGGAGCACCGTCAGCCTCGCCTCCATGGCTTCCGTGATTAAAAAGGCTGACACTAGTTTGAGTGTCCACTCCATCGTGTGTTTGGAGTGTTTGACCTTTTGGGCTCTGGAGTTCCAGTCAGACTACTGTGGCTCATTTCTAACCCAACCTGACATGCTCCACTCATAACGAATGTTGTTATGCTGGTCGTGCTGGTGATGATGGAACTACAGGGATGATTGGTGGTAGTTGGATGGGTTCCACTTTTTTAAGTTATGTTGATCTTAAATGTCGTATTTTGGGGTGTATTTTAAGTAAGTACAGTATGTATTTGGTGCTCTGCTTTTAAGAACAGTATATTTTCAACTGCTGGACGAATTTCCTTTTGGGGCCATAAAGTGAAAGTTATTACGGCAGGTCTCTGCTGAGAACACTTTATCTCCAACGTTTTCTTGTAACGGAGTGAAAAAGTCGAGCCACGCTCTCAAAACATTTTTGCCCAGATGCTGTGTACAAACGTAGGCTTGAGTAGAATGTAAACGATCCCCACACTGAGGAATATGGTTTCCTTGATTTATTTGCATCATTTCAACCGCAGCATATTCATCAGGCATACGGTTTTCATCAGCCTCGTGGTCAAAATGTTGCAAATAAAGCAAATGAGTGGGTATCTTTCTCATTTATTCCTGGGCTTGTACCCGAGCCAGAGCAATGTGTGTGGTCTGAGGTAGGAGACTCACAGCGCAGACGAAGCACTCTGGATGCCAGGTGCCATTGGCTGCAGTCAGGTAGTTCTCCTTTACCGACTCCCCACAGCCTGAGCACTTCGGAGCAAAGAGCTGGTAAAAGTCCCGGTTACAATACGGCTTCCCATCCTTCACTAGGTAACCTGAGGGCGAAAAACACACAGCCTTTGCTTTATTGACACAACACATTGCAGCATTGACAAATTGTTTCCTGAAGTTTCACAGAGGGGCGATGAAGTTTTACAAAAGCTGAACGCAGACCTTCAGGTCCAAACAGATCGCCACACTGGGCACAGAAGAAATGCTCCGGGTGCCAGTTCTGGTCCATAGCTGTCAGGATGTTCTGGTCACACACAGAAACATGACACATAACTTTTCTCTCATCGTACAACTTGTGGGAAGTAGCAGGAGTTTGTGATTAATGACTTTGGTCTGCAGCAAAATAACAGAAGCCTAATTTGATTTTGTGTTTTATTTGTTATGCTGACATCTGGGGAAAACCCGAAAAGTAACTGCAAAGCACCGCGTGTGATCGTACGGTACTATTGTGTACGTGAATGTCTGTAAATGTATGACGAATCACCACAAGGATGGAAAAACGGTGTGACTAAATAACAGCGCAAATAAATTAATATGCTTGGGGTTTTACATTATTTCAACTAGCCGCATAATAAATTTGAATATATATGAATTGCTTCCAGTTATCTTTTGTTTAATCCTTAGGTTAAACCTGAAAAAGAATACGGGGTCTTGTATTTAGGAAGAAAACGTGGCAGGATAACACGGTAATCCCAGACTCTGAGTTTATATTGTATTTTTTTAAAACATGCACATATTAGAGTCTGCCCCACCTCACCTGCACAATTGGCCCTTTGCAGTAGGCACAGCGAGGAGAGAAAAGCTGCTTGTAATCGTCGTCGCAATAAGGTTTTCCATCCCTCTCAAAAAAGCTACTGGTGCCCAGCTCCATCTTACACAACTCACACACAAAGTGCTCCGGGTGCCACACTTGACCCAATGCCGTGATCATCTGGACAAACAAGGACAGAGAAACAGGAAGTTGTTATTCTGTGAGATAGAGGTTTCTGAATGTACATTTCATGTATGTGAATTTCATTGCGTCTGTTTTGAAAGCCGTGCTGTACCTTTCCCACAATGCGTTTGTTACAGGAAGCACAGTGGCCCTTGGCTGTGGTGATTACGCCGATCTTCTCCAAGTCGGAGCTCAGACCTCCCAGCATATCATCTATGATGTCAGTTCTCCTGCTCGGGGTGGACGTCTTAGTATCTGACCCTGATGTTGGGCTGCAGCTCCCCGTGTTCTCCTGCTGCCCTGCCTCTGTTTTCCTTTTCACAGACTGCTTTTGTGTAAGTGGTGGGGGTGTCGATGAAGGGGGCGGTACCTGGTTGATTGTACAAATACATACTGATATTTATTGTATTTAACAATTCATACCGCAATTTAATTGATGTGTTGTTTCTGTAGATCATTGTTTAATACCTCGGGTTGATCACTGAGGCCTGTGTTTGATGACGTTATGTTTGCTAGTGCTGCCCTCTGTTGTTAACAGTGGGTAATGTCACTTCTTTTTGGGACATTTATTTGGAATGACTGTAAAGGACTGACATAAGGAATTTTTCCTGTACACGCAGGGATATCACTCTAAGTATTGATCGCCATATTGGTGTAGGTATTGATCTGATGACTACTCATACTTTTCATTTATTTACAGAGACAACATACACATTCACTGCACTGACCCCTTGTCCCTGACCCAACAAATCCTGTAAAATGGAGTCCAGCTCTGTGGTGCCCAAGGTGCAGTTTACAGACATTGCCACGGGTGGTGGTAGATCACTAAAATACACAGGAAAATGAGAAATTAAGACACAAATGGATCAAGCTCTTAAATTAGCTTAAATGAACACAAACTAGCAACTGTTGGACATAAATAATTACTTCTTGCAGATAATGAGTTACTGTAATGTTTTCTGATGGTGTTCTAGTGAAAAGGTTCAGTAATTATTTGGTAAGGTAATTGTATTTGAGCTGAATTCAGACAAAATAAGAATTTTGTCACTTGATCAAAACACACATCCCCGTGTTTATGTCAGGGTGATATGTTGCACAACTGCAATAAATATTACTGACTACAGTTTCAGCTCTTAGATATTAAAGTTGGTGTTGAGTGACAATAGACATGATTGTCGATAGAATGTCAAAATTCTACGTAGCTACAGGAAGGCCTCACAAATAAAGCTTTGCACAGATACAGATTTAAAAGTATGTCAAAATAAAAGGATGATCATATATCTCTCATATCCAATAATCATTTTATAGCTATGGGCAGTCCCAAATTCCTTTTTTGCCTTTAAGTACAGTCCACCTCTGTATGTTGCCAAGATGAATGTTTAGATGATGATTTTAGCTGATTAGATTCAATCCAGTATTTTGTCTCCTTTGCTTTAGAATGAGATGTGAGTCTATTTTCATATAATTCTCTATACTTCTGCCATATTATTATGTGATCAGCACATTTCCCCTTTCAGTAACAGCTACTCTTTATGACACTTTTAATTTTGCTTCCTCCTCATCTACAGTTTGCTGTAGATGACACATCAGCTGAATTTTTTGGCTCACCTGTAGACATTAGAGGAGCCAGAATCATTTCCCTTCTTAGTAGGAAGTAAAGAACAACCTGCACCCGACAGCTGTGGGAAAAAATAAAAACAAAATATCGTTTTAGTCTAGATAGATAGATAGATAGATAGATAGATAGATAGATAGATAGATAGATAGATAGATGTTCACCTCGCCCTCTGTAGAAGCGTCCTCATTGCTCTTGTTCTCAGTAACACTCTCTGCATGAGCTGAATTGAGAGCCAGCTCTTCTAACAACAAATCTGTGACAGGACATCAAATAGCTGACACATGCGGATAGCGATACACATATCTACAAGTGATGTGAAAAAGTGTTTGCCCCCTTCCTGATTTCTTATTTTTTTGCATGTTTCTCACACTTAAATGTAATGCAATCACTTTTTCACACAGGGCCATGTATGGTTGGAATTTTTTTCCCTTAATTAAAAAAAACCTTCATTTAAAAACTGCATTTTGTGTTTACTTGTGTTATGTTTGTCTAACATTTAAATTTGTTGACGATCTGAAACATTTAAGCGTGACAAACATGCAAAAAAAAAAGAAATCAGGGAGGGGACAAACACTTTTTCACACCACGGTATATATGCACACAAGAAAGCCACTTAAAAGTTTTGATTGTACTTTTACTTCTACCTTCACCTTTTACTGTTAAACCAAAGGTTGTGTTTCATTTACAGTGGGTGAGAGGTTTTCTGTGCGAGTGAACTACAGTGCATCTCAAGATAGACAACTTGTGAGTTTGTGTCCTCAGGAAGTGCCTCTGCAGAAGTGAAACAACAATAAAAATGTCGAAGCAAAGCACACAATCTCACTCCTTCTGGGTAATCGATTACATGGCTGCTATCTTTGGTATCTGCTATCTAAACTGCTATCTTTTGTAGCTGCATGATTGTTACACAAAACATAATAAACTGCCTTGATATGAGGAAATACATTTCTATCAGTTAAACAATGTAATCTAACTTAGCCATTCTTTCTCAAACTTCATCACCTTGTTTCCATATACTTAAATACAGTAAGTCAAATTTTTACAGAATTGTCCATGATCTTTAATACTATAAATAGTTTAAAACCGTTGTCTTACCCAGCTCATCCATGTTCACCACTTTGTGTGTGCGTGAGTATACTAGCACTATGTGAGTCCTTTTCCTCTATCTAGTTGCTTTGCTTAGCACCCTGGTCTTGTTTTAGGTCGAAAGTGTCACTTCCTCTGATGAAAGTGTGATTTCATTCTGCATATACAGTATATTCATATGTTAGATATTTCTTAGAGGAAAGCAAACTGAGACGTTATCCTGAGGTACAAAGTGTCCTTTTATCTGTAAATAGTTCAGTTTAGACCTGAGACATCCACATTTTACATTTTTACATATATACATTATATGGAATTTTCAGAAATAGTGCAGTATTCCATCATCATACGTTTACTTCTAAATACATTTAGAATTGTTCATATTTCATAGCCCTAATTTGCTGTACAGCTCAACTAAACCCACTTGTACAGAATACATTTTTTATGGAATAAACACAAGCGATTAATATTAAATTTAATTAAATATTTTAGTGAAATTTTTGAGAAAAATCTCTGGGTTGTTTGCAGGATGCAGACTTTTTCTTTTTTGCTCTGCTCTTTTGTGCACCTGACAGTTGTTGACTCTGTGGACGCAAGTTACAGGATGCTGAACTGACGTCGGCAGGAAAACCACCAGTGGTTTTGATGAAACCTGCTCATCATCACTAACAAGAAGGAAGCGATTCTTGGCCCAAAACTCGATCTGCTCTGCTTCATCGTAGTTGGCCCACACTTAATCCGATCTCCTTGACACAAGCCTTCTTTTTGACAGTCCGGTGGGGTCAGGTCATCTACTTGATTTTGTATACATATTTTTCACCTGTACTACTGATTGTTAACTTGTAAATGTATGTGTATACATACATATCAATATATGTATATCAATATATATATATATTATATATATTATATACACATATGCATATTCCCAATGGACTATGTTGATTATAGGATAGTATTTATTTATTTATTCAAGTCATACATTTGGATAAATAGATTTTATATGTATACATAAAAATCTGACATTCATCAGCCTTTATTTGTTCAGAATTATTTGCACCACACCTAACATAGATGATTGACATATAGACCAGATATATAAATATATCAAAAATTACTTAATCTGGGTTGCATTTAAATCATACTATATATGCATGTGCGTGTATTTAGTTATTTTACATCTTCCTGCCCGTATTAATATGTTCAATAACAGCAATAATAGTGTGTATGCCGAAAAAATCGGGCCCTCTGATTGGTCGAAAAATCCAGCCAATCAGAGGGCCCAATTTTTTCGCCCATTCAGAGGGCCCAATTTTTTCGCCTAATCAGGAGGCTTCACTTCGTTTTAGCTTCACGTCTTCTGTATTTGTTTGAAGGTCTTCTGTGAAAAATTTAAAATCTGAGAAAAACAACTCCAGAGGTAAAAAAGAAAAAAAAAAAGGAAAAACAGACCTGGTTTTTGTTTGGCTACCAATGATTGTAGGTTTAACAAGAAATGAATTAACACACCTGCAAGAGAAGTCACAAAAAAGGAAGATGGGGCTGTTCTTTACTTATATTTTATTAATACTTTACATCATTTACTTACATTCTTTTCAGTACATGACAACACTTTGGACAATAGGACTAACCTCAGTAACATCCACCAGTTCTTCAAGAACTGTACCATTCTCATCATTGTACTCATCAAACTCCTCAGCTAATGACTATGTGTGTGTACACAACTCCCAACGGGAGAAGATCCGAGTCCAGGTCCTAGGGAATCCAAAAAGTCTCAGTCCGTGGTTACCAGAGGTAGAAAATAAAACCTCACCTGTGTAAGAAAGAAAGAAAGAAAGAAAGAAAGAACAGTACTTTATAGTACTTTATTGATCCTCATAGGGAAATAACTTCTCTGCATTTAACCCAACCTAACTATGAGCACTCGCATGCACATGCAAACACACACCTGGCAAATATGCAAACTCAATTTGTTAACAGTGGCCTAAGTGTATATACACAATGTAAAAAATGTTTTAAAAAAAATTAAAAATCCTGTGGGGTGTGAAGGGCGTGTGCATAATGGTGACACAGTGGAGGCACGCCCCTCATTGGTCAAACGGCATGTCAATCATTACTGTCACTCATAGTTACGTCATGCATTCCGACGTGCAGGAATGCAGAGCTCCTATACGTATGGGTCACGGGACTCCCTTTTGGCGCGAAAACACCACGTGACACACGACGCGTTTGACGTAACTCACCGGTGACCGAGATTCCAACCCCGTAGCGAATAAGTACTAGGGACTCAGCG
>OMNV01011149.1:36486-51268 GCA_900303265.1 Brotula barbata | reverse complement strand
ACAAAAACTTTAAAAAAAATGTTCTGCAAACTTCTGAGTTTAGTCTGTCACCAAATAGAAAATAAAATAAAAAAATCTCTCCGTCTCTGGACTCCATTATTCTTTATTACATTTATTAATTGTATTCATTCTCTTTCTCTCTCCAAATTCATGTCATAAGTGTTATATTTCGGTTATTTTCCCGTGATATTACCTTTTAAGGAGAAGGCGACTCTCTTTGAATTTCCTCTCGGAAGCTTAATCCTTTTTTCCTTGCATGTTAAGATTTTTGGGGGCGTTTCCTCGTCTTTCTGCAGCGCTTTGGGGGGCAGGGAAGGACAGGAACATGGATTGCAGGGGACGATGACATACTGTATGTGGGCGCCCCTCCCTTTGCTTCACAGCCTCTCTTGGTCGCCCTCTCAGTTTAATATGTATGTTTTTGTTGAGAGAAGCTGGTGGAAGTGCACACGGGGCAGTAAAATGTACCACTATGAATTATTTACAGGCTAAATTTTTATAGTAGTCAGCCTAAAGGGTAAAATTATCCACTTGAAGAAATTTACTTCACAGGATCACACTTGAACTCGCTGCTAAAACACTGAATCTTCATGATGAATTCCACTACCCCACCTTGTGGTGTTTGCATTCACTTACAGCCAATAAATCAACATTCAGGAACAGTCTGTCGCTGCGACCTACTTCATATCCCATCTCTGCCCAGATCAGCCAGTTAGTCCTGGCTAAATGACGCTGGCAACAAGTTCTGCTGCCGCCCAAGCCAATGCATGCTGGGTAAACAGATGGAGCGGACAGAAGGAGAGAGAGGTAGAGAGAGTGAGAGGGAGAGAAAGGGGAAAGAGAGAATAGGGAACCGATGCCTGCAACAGATGTTTGCCACAGTTTCCTTATTGCGGTTACACAGTTTTTGGACCTGTATCAAAGCCACAGGAGAACAATCGCACCATATAAATTTTTGTCAGCCAATGTCTAGACCAAACAATGCTGTTAAAGCTGGGCTTCATGAAGGGATACACATAGTCATTTGCACACAATACACGGAATCGCAGTTACTATGTCTATTATTTGAGAAAATCAAACCTAAATCCAAGGCAACTTTTTGTTATATTGAAGTCTTAAAGGTTTACATCAAATCAATTGTATTAATTATACATAAATTGTATCATAGATACAAAAATAAAACATAATATATCAGATATTTTATTACTTCTTAAATATAATATATAACTAAATATATATTCTCTGGTTTTGACAGACTTCCTTGCATTCAGTTTTTATTGAAGCGTTTTATTTAGTAGTTCTGCTTTTTTCTTACTTGGTGGAACTCAAGAACGTAATTAGCAGTTTATTTTCACTTCCTTCCACATTGTACTCTTTTTGAAACTGCCTTTCATGGCAAAAAAACCCCACAACTTCTTTAGTAAAAATTTGTTTGAACGACTTTGCATTTTTTTCTGTAAAAATCTGTACAACCACTGCGATAAGGAGAAAAACTGCAATGTGCCATAAGTTGTTGGATGATTCGAAAACTATGACAAAAGTGTCTACTGCTGCAAGTACAAGGCATAAATACAGACAAGAAGCCACATTAATTACGGGAGAATTTTCCTCCCAGGCCCGGACTGCAGTCCTGAAAGGTATGTGTACAGATGTTGTTTATTTTTGTGTTGAATCTGCATAACTTTCACAGTTTTGCAGTTTTGTGAACAACCTGATGTTGGAGAACTTGGCGACAAGGAAATAAAGAGAATAGAACGAGAAACGCATAAAAGTGTGTGGTAAAAAAAAAAAAAATCCAAATCCTCCATTTATGTCTTTCCTCGATCTGTTGATAAAATTTTACACAGACTTACCCAGAATGCATCCTGACATTGGTTTGGATTCTTTGGAAACTCCGGACTTTTCAACAGTTTCTAACTTCATGGAGATGAACCCATCAGAGTTTAAAAGGTCAATATAAAAATGTGAGCTATTGCAGATTTGTTATGAACGCCCCCCCTAAAAAAATGCAACTTGAAAGCAAGGACAGTGAATCACGGAGCATTAGACATTCCCAACGGTGCCATATTTGCCGTTCCAGTAAAATCTACATTCCACTGCAGTGACTACATTTGATGGGAGTAAACAATCACACTTGAACATCCATTTCAAATTCAATTTAGGCCCACGGGCTCGGCTCAGTTAGCTACTCATCACAATGAGCAAAGATGTAATCAATGCACACCGCTGTGAAACAAGTATTGGATTGACACAGTTCTCCTCAGAAGATAAATGGAGATTAGGAAAGCTCCTCTCGCTCGCTGGCTCTCAAAGCGCAACGCAATCACAATCATTCCACAACATTCTTGTTTTCGTCAATACACATGATATGAACTCTGATTTCTATTTCACGCCTCAGTCCCACCACTCTGTTTACAGATAACAGTGGGTGGCTTTGACATTATGTTGCAGAACTCCCAATGCCTCTGGTTTTGAAATGTCCTTTTTATACGGCTGAACAGATTTGACGGTACCGTGAAAATGACGTGAATCAACACCCTGTGATCTTTCAACTTCCTCAACATGAATCATCCTCTTCTATACATCTCTGAAGAGGAGTACACCAGCAAAAAAGTCCCTTTCATCTTTGGCAGAATGGCTTCATTCACTCTGCTGACATGCCCTTATAACGTTGATTAGCCTTCGATTAAGGCCATGTACAAGCTTCTTCAAATGTCACGTCTGCAACTTAACGCGACTGAAATTGGCACGAGTCACAGAGTAGCAGACCAAGATTATGGGATTGTAAATTGATTAATTTAGGAATGTATATATCTTAATGGGAGTATGATGCCTCCGATGGGCAGACCTCATTTTATGATCACACAACACTACAACACTAATGTTTATTCTACAGCAGGGGCGGCTTGGGGCCTTTTAACATTCAATTCAACAGAATTCTCTACGCTTTACATTTTATGATATTATATTTCTTCGACGGCATATTAGGGCCACTGTCAGTTAAAAACAATTACGGAGCCAAATTCTGTGAGATTGAGTTCTGTGGACCGCGTTTCATGATGTGGTGCTGTTGGCTCTTTATGTCAGACTGGTTGGCCTCCACTGTTCCATAGATTGTGCAAATTTATATGGCTAGAGTGAGAATTGAGTTAAAGCAAGCAAAAGTACCAGAAGTTGATGAACAGTGGAGGTGCAGACACTCCTGAGTGAGGCTTCATGATATTTAACACACACACACACACACACACCAACCTGTCCCACTACAATCAATCACAGGCTGTAAGGAGAGCTTCACTGTGTCATAAACATCTGACTCCATCTTTCCAACAATCAGATGACCACACACACAGACACACACACAGCTGTCAGCAGTGTTTCAGCTGTCTGCCCTCCTGTTACAGAATTAGTGAGAAGACAGAGGGATGGGTAAGAGTGTCTCTGTCAATAAGAGTGTTGGGACCGGCCTAGGCTCTGAGAAGACTGGGAGACAGAGAGAGAGAGAAAGAGAGAGAGAGAGAGAGAGAGGGAGTTGAAGGAGTGCAAAGCCTGCTAACGAGGGTGTGTGTGTGTCAGTGTGTGTGAGACACTGCTTAAATATTTTGTTGCGTCATGCGTTAACATCACTGTAGATAATGAGCAGCATTAAAGTTAACACATGATGTTTGTGAACCAGCGCTTACGTGATAAAAAGGGGAGAGTCAACAACAAGTAGAACAAAAGTATAGAAATGAGAGGGAAAAAAATGGAAATGGAGCTCCGTCTCACCCTCACAAATTCTGTCCAGCCGCTGGCGTTTCACCTTGTGTTTGTCGGCCAGAGCCATGGCGTTGCAGCTTGGAACGCTCGCCCCTCTCACGGCGCCCGACTATCTCAACCTCTCTAGTCCACAGAAAGAGAGAACGCCGGCAGTCCCAGGGTGCCCTGCAGGGCACGCTTTGATGGCTCGCACCTGAAACAGCAAATCAGAACAGCAGAGAGGGGAGGAAAGTTACAAGATGGTCTGTTGACAAGTGCTCACAGTTATGTGTTGTCGCTGCCACTTGGAAACGGTTCGGAATGCTTTTCATTTTTATTTCTTAGTGTCAATGTTACATTATTGATTTTTATTTATTCTGTGAGAGTTTCCAGTCTATAAAAACTGTCTGAGTCAAACTCCTTGAACCAGGTTCTAACTCTGGGCAAACCAAACAACCCAACGTTACCAAATCTAATGATTATAATGATTGAAAAGAAATTATGCAACTTAAAAATATGGGATAATTCTGCCAAACAAACATTTTGTTCGACTTAATTTGCTTTGATTTCCTACATAAATTTCAAGAGACTACCAGTGACACCTGTCCCACAGTTTGAGTACCACTGGTTGAAATAACAGCATGTTTAAAATGATTTAGAATTATGTGCATAATATGCTGCTTAGATTGGACAGAAAGTGTTCCGACCTCTCTGCCAACGTAAGTAACAAACACACACACACACACACACACACACACAAATGACACATCCTCGAAGTGAAGTTTGCAAACCACATTTAACATAAGCTGGTGTATAAAACTTTCCTTGCTTTGTGAAAGGTGAATCACCGGAAATATGAAAATGACAGACTAACTTCTCTAAAACATTCAGTCATTCAGTCAGACATTTGCCCTGCAGAGACATCACTTTCCACTAGAGGGAGCTGCATGAGAAAGTCCACCCCAAACTGTATAAAACTTAAAAATAGCAGCTAAATGCAGCATGGGTTAGTAAATGAGGTGCTTCACCAATCATTTGTGCTGCTCGGAGACTGACGCTCTGCTAACGAGCATCTTCTCCTCTAATTGGCTCCTCCAGAAGCCTGAGGGACGCGACACAGTTTTTGGGGAGGAAAGCGGGCGAAAGATGACAACCAAAGAGGTGCGAGGCACACGTGAACACGCATACACACTACAAGACAAGCAGACATGAAGGCGTGGACGCACACACACGTACATACATACACACCCTTAGGGCGGCAAGTCATACGGAGGAATGTGGGTCAGTTAGTCAGCAGATGGGAGGAGGTTGTATCAGCAAAATAAAGACATAAAGGGATGAAGATGAGAGGGAAAGTATGGGAAAAACAGCATCTAACAGGATGAAGTACAGCCCCTTACACACACACACACACGGCTTCTTTTAATCTCTTTTAGCAGCTATTCTAACATTTATAACCTTACTGCCGTTTCTCCCCCTGTATGCACCGCTGGGCCCGATCCCAGAGTGCTGCACTTTAAGAATGGCTCTCACTTGACTTTTATATCATGATATATTGGTATTTGTGCTGTAGCTGCAATTACAACTGTTATGTTTTTGGAGGGTGGAAGTCAGCTGAGCAATATGGCCGAATGATGGATGGATACCGCGTTCGTATTATGGTCAGCTGTTGGGCCAATTTCCCCAGCTGTTGTTGGGGCACAGCAGCTAAGTGAATTTAGCATAGAAATCACGTGGCTGAAGGTCGACTCAACACAATGGAGGCCTGCATTTTGCACCGGCGCCGACACGTACGCGCTGTGTTTCTTAAACAGAACGCACAACTCTATGGCTCACCAGTCAGCTGTGCTTCAGCTTCCCTCCTCCACAAGGTAAATCTTCCTGCCAAAGAACCCACATGTGGGAGTCCGAGGAGAAGTAATTGAGCAAGAGAGCAGGAAGCAGTCAGTCGGGGCGGGGGAGTCACAGTGCCTCCGCTATGAATAGACCACGGGAGATACGCATGGACCTCTCTGCCTTTCTGCTGCACAGCAGCATGACTGTAGGTAGTCTGATTTGGTTGTTAAAAATGAATTATCCACTTTCCAACCTGATACAAGCTCCTTCAAATCACTGGGAACTCGATGAAGCACAGTGACGTAGGACTCAGTGCTCCGAATGGGATGATAGAAACCGTGCGTCTATAAGGCACAATTAAACAATGGTGGAAAAAATATATCAATCAATAAAAATTAACAAGTTAGAAAGTTCAAGATCAAATTCAATCAAATATCCAGGTAGAAATTAGGTTTTTCCAAATGTCAGCTGCATCCAAAACACTGTTGTTTAACTGATAATCACATTTAAAAGGTGTGTTTTGGCAGCAAGAAATACAAGTAGACATGTGGGGAAATAAAATGTAGATGTGCAGCACAGGTCTTAGAAACCTTAGAATTTTAAAAAAAAAAACACATTTCTTTTAATACCATCAGGGAGGCGTCTGATCTGCAGCATGACAATGACCCCACACATACAGCCCTTAGGTCATAAAGAACTCTTCCTCAGCCAAAAAGAACGAGTCATTCAACAGATGGTTTGGCCCCCACAGAGCCCTGATCACATCATAAAGTCAGACTAAGAATACGTGAAGAGACAGAAGACACCGAGACAGACAAAACCCACAGAAGAACTATGACAAGATCTCCATGACACCGCGAGCAATTTACCTGCCAAGTAAAACAAGATGATTAATTCATCTTAATCTTATCTATTATGAATTGAGGAACCAATATTTGCATGTCAGCATGTCTTAGAGTCTCTTACAGTCTGATTCTTACTGTGAAAGAGATGGGAAATTATAATTGTCATTATTCCATTAACAAATCCTCATTGAAGATGGATCCACTGCAACATTTTGGTACAGTGTGGAGTTATGGTACTATATTAGATTTTTATCTGAGAATATACACACACTTTACCCCATACCCGGTATAGAGGAGAATATTTCCATTGACATCGAGTGAGATTAGAGGTAGTTTGCAACATTACAGCCCCTCACTGAATTTCTAATTCCACTTGAATTCCAGTATCAACCAAAAGCTGCCCTTCATTTGCATCAATTAATTCCAGAGACTTGACTCCTGTTAAAAGGAGATCCACTCCATTTGGAAGGATAAAAAGTCACTCAGCAGGTCAAAAAGTCAACAACAACTCTCCAGTTGCTTTCAGCCAGATAGGAAGTACCAATCCTGGTGAGCTGTTACATAACAGAACAATAAGGACCTGAGAGAAACTATATAGCTGTAGAGGAGGAAAAAAGAAAGAGAGGAAACACACTCATACGCACGCGCTAGAAAAAACCCCACTTCAGGGATGTCTGGCTCCCTGGGTCTGCCTCAGTGCACACAGCTGTGTGTTCCCTGTAGCTTGGGAGTCACATTCAAATAATCCCTGAGGAGTCTGTTAACCTCTCAAACTCTGGTAACCAATGGACCCGTGGGTCCCTCTCTCAGGTCTACATTTTAGTAAAATACCAACCAAAGACACCAAATGAATAGTAACTAGAATAAAGAGAAGTTAAAAATAAAAAACATGGGTTAGTGTAATGGATGTGGTGACTTTTAAATCATAAATCTTGAAAAAAAAAGATTCTTTTATGACCTTTTTACATGGTATTCTCAAGTGTGCTACTTATGTGAAAAGGCCCATTTATCCAAAGTCCTTCAAAGAGGACTCAATTATATCTGTGTACTACCAAGTCTGATACCACCAAATAAAAAAGAAGTGCTTTCCATAACTGACTGATGTATCCGTAAGTTTGAGGCACAATAAGGATCTAAAACAGGACTGATCATGAAGAACTGTACAGAGTTTGGAGGGCTCGATTTAAACCGGGAGACTTTAAATATCGACTCTGCCGAAACAAACCGCTGTGCAAAGATTGAAAAGTATTGAGCTTCTCCACAGTACAGTGCAGAGCAGCGGGTTGTGTGTTGGCAGCACTGCAGAGTTCTAGTGTATATTTCCCGCTGATAATCCACACATTACAACAGTCAGATCACAGCTGGAAACAGAACAATCTCATTTTCACCAAAGTCTGCCGCGTTACATCGCAGCGCTGCAGCTGTTGCATCAGTCCAAGGACGAGAATTCATAGAGCTCATCTGACGCCGTGTACATCAAGAGACTTCATAGGCTGAGAAAACGTTTCTCTCCCTCTCTGTCAGCCCACGTATGTCATATCTCTTTCACTCTCACTCATTCTTATCTCCTGCTTTTGTAGAAGTACATGAAAGCCATGCAGCGGAGGAGATATGGTTTTGGCTGGATTGTTCAGAGAGCGAGAGAGAGAGAGTAAGAGAGAGAGGGTAGTCTTGCTCTCCATCCTCTCTCTTTTTTTAGATCAGCGGCCGGGCTTCCAGATCTCGACCTCGCTGAACTTGCATAACTATGAAAACTTCATGACCACGCACAGAGCTGAGTGAGAACCCGGTGACCTGTACACACCGACAATAATAAAAATAAAATAAGAATAACTTTATAGCACCTTTCATAGAGAGATGCAATTTAATAAAGTGCCTAATAAATCTCTGTAGTAGCAGAGGTGGAAAATGATACTTTTAACACTTTTACATACTGAGGAAAAAAATCTACCTGTCTACAGTTGACCACTCATACATATACATTAATATTTTAATGTATTATAAATCTTGCATCATCAATATTATTGTCCCTTCTTAATTTTCTCCTCATTTCCTTTTGTTTCTTCTATGCAGTCCATTTCCCATATTTATAATTTTCTTCAGTCTTTGTCCTCTTTTCCCTCCATTCTTATTGTTTTCTCTCAGATTTTTAACATAACCTCTCAGATTCGGCTTACTTCCATTTTTACCTTTGTGTGAACGTTAGGTTTGTAACGTCGCCTACTTGCGAGCGAGGCATTTTCAGCGGGAAATATTCAGTAGTTGCAGCAAAATCTCAATACACATCTTTGAACAGGGATAGTTTACAGACAACATTTGGAAAGTGAGGAAGAAGCGAGCAGCGGCTACTTAAAGTGACTGCTTATCAGCTGGTGATTTATGTCCCTGAAAGTGCACAACAGCAGAAAGAAAGAGAGAGGCGAAGGCGGTTAAGGTTTCTCTTCTCTCATTAATCCAATACTCAGGGCTCAGAGGTGCACGTAAAGCTGTCGCTCAAACCTCTGATTTATACCTCCTTCCACTCTCTGCCTCCTTCCTCCTCCTCCTATGCCTCCGCTGTCTAAATACATCTGTTACTGACAATCACAGCTCTCCTCTCTCTTCCTCTCCATCATTATGGTGCTCCCCCAATTCTGTCAATCCATCTCTCTCCATCTATCTTTTTCCCTCTGCCTCTGGGAGATACCTTCCTTTTGATTTCTCTTTCTTTGCAGAGTCTTTTCTGCCCTCTTTATTCCCCCCTCAACCTCCATCTTTCTCTCCTTACAACTCTTAAACGAAATGGGACTGCAGCAGTACTAACTGCTGACTTGGGTTAATGCACAATTTTGTAATAATGGCTATTCATTTAAGTCACCCAGGAAACGCATAATGGTGACATTATTGTGTACGGCAGACTGTTACGCTAACCCATTGTGGCTTTCTGCAGGGCCTGCATTTGCTCTCTCCACCTCCTTACATCTAATGAACTAAAACAAAGTCTGGCATTAAATCTCCACGGCAATAATTGGCAATTTATTCTTTACAAAACCACCACACAGTGCTGCGGATGTACAACAGCAGAGAGACTACATTTGAATTAAATAACAGTATTTTTCTTTTTACCTCTGGACAATGACATCATGACAGACATCTAAATTATCATGGAGGCATATAGAAAAATTGTTGTTTGGCGTTTCTACCCAGGGATGCTCCGACACCACGAAGACAGAAAAATTAGCTTAGCTTCAGGGCTGAGCAATCTGTCGCATTTCAATCAATATCATAAGTCTTTTATTCAATGTGGGCAATGTTTGCACCACAACCAGTGTGAATTTATGGCCTATAGTTTCTTCAAGTACAGCTGGAGATGATTAGATAATGGCCACCTGAATCTTAGGCTTATTGCATAACTTATTGTTATCGTATGTCGCAAGTTTTCACCATATCCCATAGCCCTACTTATCATCGTGGGTCAGAGGCAGTTTAGCTCGTTTGCCAAATTATCATTTACGTATAATTGCTATTGTTTTTCTATCAGACTCCTTAATTATAATCCATTGGCCCTGACAGCCCTGATACATTATGCACACACATATGCAAAAGCTTCTATACTTCAGGTGCCATGTAAAACAGCGTGACGTCTTTTATTGTGCTAATAAATCTGTCTGTTCCACTTTCCTGTTGACATTGAACGTGAGGGAAATCAACCTCGGAAGGACAGAGAGCAGAACTACAGGCAAGCAAACGCTGCATGTGAACACGCTGGTAAGACCAGGTCCAAACTCGCTTTGCGATCACCCTGGGACAGAGAGAGAGAGAGAGAGAGAGAGAGCTCTTTGTAGCCTCAGAATTACAGCCCATAAAGTTGATTTCTTGCTTTTAAAATGAAAATTAAAGTTATTTTTGCCAGAAACAGAAATTTTATAGCTCTGACTCAAACACAAGCAACAGATTCCTTTGTTAACATGAGAGATGGCCCTGATCTGCTCAAAATCCAAAGGTATTTCATCACACTTGACATGAGGCAATAACAGCAATCGGTAGCAATGTACACATTTTACCAGACAGGCAAAAATACATTCCTGTACATATATATAGTATATGTTATATTTCTGTATTTTATGCATAGCTAGAGTACTTCAGGTTGATGTTCCAGTTGACCCTTATCTTTATTTGATATTACTGTCACTACTGCCAGATTTTCCTTACTTTCAAATAACAATGTCTGCATTGATCTCAAAAATCCAGTTTGGTCAATTCGACACACTGGCACATGCCTGCTCAGCGAACGGTACAAGCACACGTACCTCATGCCACTGGAACAATCAGGGGTGATGTGAGAGCTGGAACGGAATCCCTGATTGGTGCTGAGCAAACTTACAGAGTACCTCCATTCAAATTCAACAGTGTAAATACAAACGGTTTTGATTTGATTTCTGCAAACACTTTTCGCTGATTCTGGACTAGAAGTCTATTTCTTATTGTACTTTCACACAGTGAAATTCGTTCTCTGCATTTACCCTACACTATCTATATCGACCCATCCTAAGCCGCTGTAACTATCCATCTCAAACTCCGGATTTTCTAGCTGCGAGGCCAATGTACGGCTTGTAAAGAGAAGTACATTGCCTGCCTAAGGCTCATTGTGAGAGACTTCCAATTCTGCAAACTTGAGCACACACAACATCCCCATCCCCATGGTTGTTTACGAACACAATCTAAGCAGAGTTTAAAAGCTTCAGGTATCAACATTAATGTTTTCAGCGTGGCAGCAGAATGGAACTCCGAGGCATCTCTCTCCCACCGAGGTGGGCGCTATTACTTCCAATACAGAGAAAGAACACGTCTCAGCCGGAACAAATCATTCTGCCGGTGCTGATGTGAACCAGCTTTTGTTAATGAATTCTAAAACAGGGCTTGCCAATGACTAATCGCCATCCTAATCCTGCGTGAAACTGTAGTCAGTAAGAGTCTTCACCATCTCACCTTGTCCTTCTCAGCTCTTTATCACCTTTAAATTCCGCTTATAACAGCTCATAATTTCACACATTCTTCGCAATTTATTCCCGATTTCTCAAACAAAACCATTCAAACCAATTACCCATAAAATCATATAGACCCCGAGGAAAGCATACCGATCCCTGACTTGGTATACCTTAACACTCACCGAGTCAATCATTAATGTGATTATTTGCATTCATATTCTGTCGATGGTCTCAAACATTTCCATTAAAACCTCTCTGAATAGTTTTTGTCTCCTGAGACAAACTTGCACCTTTTTGTGCCATTATCTTCTCTTAATTGTTGAAAGTCATGATCAGTCTTTCCTACTAATTGACCACTGAGTACCTCATGTATATGCAACAGCTGTAAAAGCAATTAAACTGCAATTTAAACTGTGGAGATCAGTTCATGATGTGACGTTTTTATTTTCACGGAAGTGTTGGTTCATTATTTCATTACATTTCTAGAAGACGGGAATCATGACGGGAAAGTGTAATTGTCACTATAACCCACCTTCCACAGCCTTGAGTGATGTTCACCTCTTTACTCTCATTCAACAAGGAAATGACTTGAATTACAGAAAGTTAGAGGCACAGAATCTATTTGTGAAGCTCTATTTTTAAACCTTGAGACACCCATCCATATCTACTCCTCCTTGCTGAGGCACTACTGTGCACACTGAATGTAACACTAAGGTACAGTCTTTTATTAGGACCCCCTGCCGCTATCTGACCAGCTGCACCAGGCTGGAGCTGCCAACACCTACGGGTGCTGTCCAACCTGCTGCACAAACAGGCATTTTCAAATTACATGTTAGATGACAATAAGCTACAAAAAAAACGTTAAAAAAAATTTGGTTTCTACTGCAGCTGCTATAATACATGATAAGAAATGTTCCCTTTAAATTCACATTAACTTCTGATGAATTAATAATACATCTGAGGCTTTCATAAAATGGTAAACAAAACTGAGTACCGTTAGATCAACATCCTGCAACAATGGGAGAAATTAGGTTTTCAAAGCATTTCCCTTCTCAAAATGTAATGTTCACTCTTTATTATGAAAGCAAAAAGTGTTAACTTAGTCTTTTTTAAGTCTCATCAAATGCGTGCAAACATTCATTATTTAGTCCAGCGCATTTTCTCCTTTGATCTTTTGGATCCTCGTGGATGTTGTATAATTTTGCTGTATAAGCGTTCCCTCATACTGGCCACAAGTCTCCAAAGAGGCATTATAATTAATGCATTATTCTGGGTGTGCCCTGTCTGATTTAATAACCCTACAGTCAACTTTTTTTTGGTCACTTTAGTGGTTTGAGACGGATTCTTCGCCATTTTCCACAACAGCTTGATAAATGAGGTTCATTTTGTGTTTTCACGTTCTCATGCACTTCACTTACCAAGGTGCTACTGCAATCTGCTTTTCTATCAGCCATCTCGGCTAACAAAATAACATTGTCAGCTATCAAAGCAAATAGCTTTATCTTGCTACAGCAGCAACTAATCGTACTGAGCCATAGATACATTTCCTGAGACTGATGGTTGCTGAAGCGTTTAATTAACCATAGCTTATGGGGCATGTTTATGTGTGGCTTTGTCACAGCTGCAGTTTTGCCTTGTATATTAAAAGTGTAATAGAGATTGAAAATGTGTACAATACTGTAGGTGCACACAACTCAAACCACATAACTAGAACAGTCAAAAGTGTGGGAAATGTTGTTTCAATTCCCAAATACTAGAATTCAGTTTCAACTGGATTCAAACGACAAATGAGCAAAAGTTAAACATGCATCTTGGAGTGTTATCAATCGTTATGGGGAGCAATTATGATGCGCCAGAGCTCATACTGTATAAAACATATTGACACACAACAAGCAACAGCATGGGCCCCCAGGATTATACTGAACATCAATTGGACCCAGCTTGAGTGAATTCTCAGCTTCTATAAAACTGTGGACCCAAAATAAATCTCCATATCCAGGGACGGAAGAGAGTCATCCGATGAGGCTGCTGAGGAAACGTGCTATGTACTGAAAGCTCTACATCGAGCACAACAACAATCAATCCAACACTTCACAGCATAAACAGACATCTCAATCCGTCAACACTGCACTGGAGTAAATGAGAGGAGTTAATGTGGTTAAGGAGAGGCCAAGTTCGTCCCAGAGGCCGATGAGTTATGAGCTCAACACCACTGACTTAGATTAATACCAACCACAACAGCAGGACTATTAAACACACCCTGGTTTCCTGTATCCAGCCTGTCTGTCTGTGTGTGAAATGATTCCATCTGTCAGTCTCAGCCGAGCTGTGAGAAAACTGCTGCCCACACACACACGCACGCGCACACACACACACACACACTTATCAGCTGGGACTTGGGAGGATCAGAGGGGGCACCTCTGAGAAACTTAAAATGTCTTCACTCTAAAAAAAACAAAAAAAACAACTCAATTTTCACACTGAATGTCTTTTTAACAAGTTCCCGAACAGTTTGGTAGTTCTGCGTGGTTGCAGCACGGTCCTGTGTTTTCCAGAAAAGGTCATATCTGGAGTGTGCAAAACCACAAGTTTATTATAGTTGCTAGCCTAGGGCCCGTTTCACTCGGAGCGAAGCGTCTCGCTGTTTTGATTCTGTGCCCACGTTTACAGATTACAGCATTCACGCTGCATTCTTGAGTGGTGTGGCAAAGCATTCTAGAAGCGTAGCCCGAGTGGTGCAGGATTTTAAACTGCAGCAGAGAGTCTATTCTTTCTGCATTCTGCTAGCCTGCAGCAAGCTACGACAAAATAATGCGTTGTGGGTACTCTATAAATGTACTGTTGGTGTAATGATAATGTTTTACAAGTTTACATAGACTGAACGGGTCTTTTTCAATATAGCTGGCTGTAGGCTACGAAACGGAGAATCCCCGAGCTCTGCGCTTCGCTCACTCCACTGCGCGCATTATGGAGAATTAAACAATATTGCATGGAAATTTGAACAGCGTTTGCAATGCATGATAGCTGTACTTCCCCACAGGAGCAACCCTGCTAATAAGACAAAAGCCTTGCAGCAGTAACACGCAGAGTTAGACAAGTCTTAAACAGAGACATAAATGTGTTTGAAAGCTCAATACTTTAAATGATGAGAGAAGAAACTTTAAAAGAACAGAGTGACGGTGTACATGTCTTACGAGATGCAAGCCCGCATCACCAGTGACACAACCAGCCATGTGATATGGACCAATTACAACCATAGGAAGGTTTCCGAAGAAGAGAGGACAGAAAATATGCTTTTTTTTTTTTTGCTTAGAAAGCTCGGTACACTGGGTACGGAGTACACTGTGCTCTTTAGAACGTACATGTGTGTGTTTTCCATGTATGGGGCCGTTTAATTAT
>OMNV01011149.1:0-32513 GCA_900303265.1 Brotula barbata | reverse complement strand
GAAGAAAAGCCGACTTATCATGCATATTCATGTGGTTGGAAGGTTCAATGACTGCTGTCTCAGAGAATTGTGAGCAGAGGCAGAGGAGTTTGTTTGTGTGGTAAGAGACAGCTGAAAAACACGCCTTAAATTTAACTCTTTTCAGCCCCTCGCCACGTCCAAATGTCGGCGCCACACTCCCACAGCGGCCTGAGCTCTGTGTGCCCACCGGTGACTTCCAGAACTCCCCAGTCTTATCCCTTTGTCACCGTCAGCATATTCCAGGGAAAGTTTTCTGTGTGAAGTGGTGCTCAGCAGAATGGCAAACAAACATCTCTCCACAGGCCGGGGCCCACTTCAGCGTTTTACACGTCTCTTTCAGTTTACTGCTTTTCTAACATCAGCAGGATGGATCCTCCTGATACAAGCCTATGTCAGCTGGACAGGAATAGGGACTCTGCTGAGGCACAACAGCAGCCTTCCTCCTCCTCCTCCTCATGTGCCATCTTGCTCCTGACAGAGGAGAGCGAGGAGAGAGAGAGAGGAGAGAAAAGGACAAAAGAGGAGTGCTGGCATTCGAATGTGGGAAATCCTCTTCGGGGAATCTTCACCGGTATAACCTGTGTAGATGTCTTCCTCTCTATCTGTCCCGTCTTTACCTGTGACTACCTGCCTCTGCTTACCACTCCCCGGGAGGACATTATTAGCTGTCAGCATTAACAAGCAGCGTGGCAGCAACAGCAGCAGAGTTGATTTCGTAACGGTGCTCACAGAAAGTCTCATCCAGTGAGAGGAGCAGCCAGTCAGGACAGCCTGCTGCGTGCAGATGGTGCTTTGTCTCAGCAAGTTCTTTAAACAAGTGACACCAACACACACACACACACACACAAAACAACACATACGTACGTACACACATAGTTGGAGAACGGTACCACTATTCATTCCTATTGTGGTTTGTTTGAAAGTTAATAGCAGGTATTTAGAGCTTCGGCTATGAGGGAGAACTCTTTTGTTCCGCAGCACACACGCTTCACTTCACACTGCAGCCCTATGAGATCCTCATGTCCAAGCCAGCCTCTCAACCATCCTCATCCTCCCTTTCCTGACAGCATCCATCTCCAGGCCCAATGTGTGTACAACCATTTAAGAGCAGCTGGACCTTGTTTAGGCCTCAGCATACTTCCACATTAGCACATCATCTGCAACCACCATCATGTTGTTGTTGTCGTGCACTTCCCCAAAAATCTTGTCTTTGCAGCAAGGATATGTAAACTTTTACAGATATCTGAAGGTTTCCAGACACGCTGCAAAAAAAGGCAAGAAAAGGTCCTGTACCTGCCAAACTGATACAAATGGATTTGTGTTGGAAGCTCTTTTGTTAGCCATGACTTTAAAAATCACCATATCAGCAGACATCACCTAGCTGATCACTTCTTACGAACAGCTGATAAGGCTGTGTGCACGGGTTTGTCGAGACCCTCGGGGAGGACAACGGCGAGTCGTTACAGAGCAGCGTGCGAGGTTATGAGACAGCAGAACGGTGCGAGCAAACTCCCGTTCAGAGCAAACATCCACCATTGTTGCACCACTGTCATCACGAGCGTCTCGGCGATCTTATAGTCAGTTAATAATTTACAGAAACGCTCATTTATGCACCCGCAGCACACTCCACGTACGTACTCCCACTATACTGGGTGCGTTGGTGATTAAAGAAATTTCATTAATTATGCAAAAAATAGCACAACTTTTATGTGCTAGAAATGAGCAGTTTCATAGCACTTAATGTAACAAGGACATAGAAATAAATATTAAAAACACTCTCTTTATGCTATATAAGCTGTGGGAACCTAAGGATTTTCACAGGAACCAGCAGGGAAATGTTGTGAGACCCAGTAAACAACGGCGAAAATCGAAAAGCAGCAGGAGGCTCCACTTTCTCAATTAAAAACGTGATATAAAATGCAGCCGTAGAATATAATTCATTTGTTTAACAAGACTATTAAATATATTGTTGTGAGCTTTGGGAAAGATGATAATCTAGCTTATTGGATGCTGGTGTGGCAGGAGGAAACTGAAGTGGAGCAGCTGTGGAGGATGGCGGGAGCAATGAAAAGTGACTTAAGGCAAAAGGGGTCCATATACGGCACAGAGACACACACACACACACACAGGGCGAACAGGTCTTATCAGTGAAGAGAATCAGACACCTGCTGCTGTCTGCTGCGGTGCACATCCACATTCCCAAAACTATTCGTCACCGTGACAAACGCACACAACTGAGACACAACAGAACGCGGTAGACCAAGCTGGAAACCTCCGTTTGAAATTTGCTGAGAGGGGGAATTATTCTATACACGGTCGATTTTACAATGCCTTCTTCAATGAGACGCGGCCATTCGCAGCCAGCACGAGGCACAATACAGCAGTTATCCAAAGAATAGTCCCCTTAGTGTTATAATACACCTGAAAAATGCAATTCTGCACTTTTTAATTTTGGTTTTTCAGTGTTGAGGAGTAAACACAAGCTGACAAATGTTATTAATAGTTGTAAAAAAAAAAAAAAAAAAAAAAAAAAAAAGGAGGTCTATCAAAATCTTAAAACCTACATAGTGTCTGATTACACTTCATGAAAGCCTATAGAATAAATCCTAAATGCTCATTACTCAGAGTTTTGCAAAGCAGCGCGAGTTGAGTGACATTAGGCTGAAGATTTTCAGCACCTTGCAGATGGCACGGTGTAATTTCACACCCATTACCTCCTCTCCACAATGCATAGCACAATCGCATGACAGTAAAATCCTCTCCAGCCGGCTCCTATGGGAACTTTTACAAGCTGTTAGTGGCTGGGCTATTACGGGAATTCTCAGTAGAATTCACAAGAGCTATTTCAGCAGCGTCCAAATTACTGTGTGAAATGGAGTATTAGGCTGTGAGAATATGATTAACCAATTGTAAACGCTTTGTGTTAGTGACTCCAAATAGGCAGGCGATGCACAAGCCAAACATTTTTGTGTCTGTGGTTTTGGGCGTTCCGACGCAGGAACTAATCATGTCAACAAAACCTCTCCACACAGATGAACATACATTGTTTATCCAGTGTTTGCTATGAGCTAGCGCCAAGAAACAAAGCTACTAATTTAGCTAGCTAGTTTTTCACTTGCTCAACAGCCGAGTAGCCATTTTCAAAACAAAACAGAAAACACTTTTTTCAACGTGTCGCTTGGCAGTAGCTACTTGTCATGCGAGGTGGAGTCGATGAGTTCTATTCTAACCCTTTCCGAGCTTTACTGCTACTCCCTGGAACATATCCCAGCATGCATCAGTCTTCTCAGTCCTCTTCCTTAGCCATATTGCTAACGTAGCCAATACAAAAACATCACATTGCTAACGCATTTTTCCCTTGATAGTGAAATTGTATTAAAACTATTTTCTATGTATCCATAAATATTATGATCGGTGACTGATCAGTTGTAGTAACTTGACTGTCAGATATAACCAACGTGTACGATTTGTTTAAAACAAGACTCATTAGTGCAATGCTAACAACTGGGAGATAAGAGGTCAAACAAAGTTATAGCTTCAAAATTTAAGGGAATAAAGCTACCGATATACATAAAAAAAGATAAATTCAAAGATCAAAGATGCGCCTGTGCCAGTTGAACTAAAGATTATCACCTTAAATATGCATAGTTTAAGTATGCACCCATTGTTTTAAAACACAGCACATGGCAGGAGTAGGAGTGTGTTCCTAAAGAATAAGCACTGTTTCATTGTGTGGCCATAGACGACATCGTGCCAAATAAGCGTGTGGAGAGCACCTGTGCTTTGAAAAGCCTTCATCTCTCCCTGCTTCGTTGCACTTCCTACCCGTCTTGCCTCTCATCTATCCGCTGTTATAATGCAGCAGAAACACACAAATGAGCATGTTCCACGCCAGAACAGCCATGTACGACAGCGCTCTCGACAAGCGCAAAATCATGTTCATAATCACAGTACACTGACTCCACCAGTCACCAGGGAATATCTGTTGAAGCAAGAGAGACACTCCTGATTTCCAATACAAACACACACACACACACACACACCCATCAACACTGATAGCTACCATCAAGCACAAGCTGCACGCATGCTGTCATAAATATTAAAGCGCTGGTTTTGCATTTTCTTGGCATTTTC
Source organism: Brotula barbata (assembly GCA_900303265.1). Lineage (NCBI taxonomy): Eukaryota > Metazoa > Chordata > Actinopteri > Ophidiiformes > Ophidiidae > Brotula > Brotula barbata. Next base: position 28,358 of record OMNV01011149.1, on the reverse strand, counting down.
CTCCCGGGTGATAAATCAAAAAGCCTGATAGGAGCTGCCATGTACATTGTGATTCTGCGTGTGATGCCAAGCTTTCATATCTGAACACATGCAGGCTGCAGAGACATGAGAGGAAGTTCATCCCCGAGGGAAAGGTAGAGGTGGAGGGGTGGATGGAGTTGTGATTGAGATCTACCTGCTGATGGGAAGCGGTGTGAGAAAATAAATAAATATGGATAATAAAAATGGCAAGGAAAGCCGGCTTTTGAAGTCAGAAATGTCAAACCGCACACAAGCAGTTGCATCATCAGCAACTCAGACAACTCTTTCTGTTAGGGGGTTTTAAAAAAGGGGCTCAATTGGGTCCATGCGATTTGGGAAAATACTCCAATTGTAATTTTTCAGAGCAATATTGCGACTGCGCTTATGTTTTGTATATAAGCTGTAAATCATCGTATAGTTTATCCACCCCAACAAAGCATACTGTCAACAAGTAAACACTCCTACACACTCTTTGTGGGCTGTGTGTGTGTGTGTTTGCCTGCCCTTCTTCGTATCTTAAGGGTAACCAGATAATATGTGTATTAACTGGAGTTCGTGTAGTCTCTGAACCTGATCAACTTCATGATATAAACGATGAGGATGACGATGATAGATATGCCAGTATTAACTAAAGCTCATTTTCTGAAAAGGCCCCTGGATATGGTCGCATAAATGCGCTACGCAGAGAATAAACTCAAACCAACCAGAGTTTCAAATGCAAATATTGGCCCCTGGATGAGTGTGAAGAGCCACAGCCAGCGTATCATCAACAAAGGCCTTTTCTCCAAGGGCCCCGGCTCCACGCTCAAGTCCCCCAGCCTGTTGTCACAATGCCCACAGGGGGAGAGCAGATGTCCCTTGCCAGCAGCACATCTGCATACCGCCTCAGTCCCCACCCCTTCACTGGCCAGACAATAGACTCCTCCTCCTCCTCCTCCTCCACTTGAAGCTTTCTTCCACTGAAGCCTCCAAATGCAGTTGAAAAAAATAGGAGTGGACATTTTTCGTCTTTTGAGAACCAATCTCCAGCGTGCTGGGCAGCACTGGGCTGGAAGTGCAGCTGTGGATATCTGATTGGTTCACTAATTAATCACTAATTAGTAAATTGGGGAGGGGGTCGGACAGAGGTGGATTTAATTGGAAATGCACATGGCAAGTTTGATTTGCTGCAGCTTGGACAAACACACACGAACACACACTTTGGCCAAACTTTGAATTAAAGCAAACACGGGTGTGAAAAAGCCCTAAATGTTGATCCACGACGTCACAACTGCACCGCTTATCGGGATAAACTTAATAATGGCTGTTCCCACATCGTGTCCTCCCACCCTCCTTCCTTTGCAACGACCCGAAACTACACACGCTATCACACACACACACACAACACATTACACACACGCTACACACACGCTACTCACTGACATATTCTTCAACAATCTTTGCAGAAACACTGAGTCTTACCTCGATTTGACGTTCAGCGGGAGTTTACGCGTCGCTTCCGCCGCTCCACAAACAGCATTTCGGGCTACGCATCGTCAAATTCGCTTTTTATTATCTTGGCTTGGAGATAATGATCCACCTTTGGCTGATACAAAAACTTAATCCTGGCCGGGACGAGCTCCGCCGCTGAGAGCCGGAGCCCGGTGTCGGTTTGACGGGAAAAGTGGTCTCAGCTTTGGGTTCGCCTGCTCGGTTATCCCGCTGTTTACTTCCACGCTTCATAAACACTCTTGTGTTCTTTTCCTCCTCCAAGAATTGAGAGGTGTGTGTCAGTTCAGTTTCCCTTTTTTTCTCTCTCTCGCTCGCTTTTTGAATGAGGCGGAGCCACTTCGCACGCACGCGCCGGCGCGCGCGCGCGCACAGGCAGACGTGCACACACACGCACACACACGCACACGCACACACACGCACACACACAATGGGAAAACAAGAAACGCTCCTTTAACGTTGGTTATGGGACAGAGGGAAATTTACAGAAATGTATATTAGTATAATTACAGTAACATTTTTATTTTATTTTATTTTCATTCTTATTGTCATTGTCTGTCACAAGTCTTGATTGATAAGTTCCAAGCCTGGCTGAAGTCATACAATTCCTTAGTGCTACATTAAAAGTTCTACCTAGACTAAAGTTTAAAAGTATTTTTTTTAAATGCTCCTGCACCAAAAGCTAAACTCAGAAGTGTTGATTGATAAGTTTTGAGCCTGACCCAGAGGGACTTGAACCAGGAATTTGAATGAAGCCGTTGAGACTGAAGTTCCCAGGTTAGCGTGGTGCTCTGTGTGTTGTATAACAGACTAACTAGGCCAATTATATCTGCTTTTCCATGTTTGGGGCTTTGAACTACACAACACCCAGCCTGTTCACCTGATTAGACTTGTTTCCTCTTGTCAAGCAACAGATGGGATTTAACTGGAGGCCATTATGCCTCCAATATTAAAGTCATATCAGCTGCGGAGGATTTCTGGACGGCTAATAATGATAACAATAACTGGACACCATTGAGACCGGGTTAAGAACCCACCAGGATCGTTGGCATTTCCAATGTATTGAGCAGAGAGTTTGCTCATTTTCACTCCGCTCTCTCCCTCGATGGCTCCTGCTGCAGCTGTGATTTGATGTCATCCTTAAAACATTCAATCTTACTCTTTTTAGGTTCCAGTCTCAACAGTTGAATGCATAAGAAGCCCCATCCATTCTGGAGTCCGCAGCATGTAACACGGTACAGATGGCAGCGTCTCTTTAGTCCCAACACTTCCTCTACCAGTAATTGTCTGAGCCTTTGTCTCAATGCAACTTTCCTCAGGGAAACAATGAAGAGACAGTCTCTCCACCAAGTAGATAAATAATTCACGTAACGCTTCTGTGCCTCGCCGTAACTTCCCTACCATTTGCCCCGTGTGTGTTCCCAGGCCTCAGGCTTCTTGGCCCTGTCCTGAGAGCGTCTTTCCCTGTGGTCATTTTGTCTGCACCACAATGTAACTGCTGGGAACGATCCCAAACACTCCAAAGACAAACGCAAACCAAGCGGGGACACCAACGGAAGCATATGTTTGTGACGGATGACAGGAGTGGGAGAGCGGGGACAGATTTGGCCACAGGAAGTTGCGCGGATCCCCGCTGCGAGCCTGTGTATCTCATGTCAACAATAGTCTCTGATGGGAGCGTCCCTTTCCCCCAAATCAATAATAGCTGAGTAGCTATTAAAAAACGCAGCAAAGTAATATGCCGGGATGTCACGACGAACGACCCGGTTAATGTTGTAATACATTAGGCGAGGATGTAAAGGGGACATGTAAGACAAAATATGGAACGCGGGTCCCCTAATTCCATTCGTTTAACATGGCGGAATCGTCGTTTAATTAGAAGAGCCGTTTCAAAACCTGCTTTATTCTTCCAGATTTAATCCCACTAAAGGCTGCGTCTGCATAAGCTTACCTTCTGTGTATTTACTGTAGGTCACACACACACACACACACACACACACACGTTTAGTTAGGGCCTTCATTGCTCTCCGCGTGTTTTAAAGAGTAAAGTCCCACCGATCAGAACGATGCGAGTCGTGTGTTGTGTTTCCTTTATTATCCCTCCATCCATTAGCATAAGAAGCTGTCTGTAAATCAACATTCAACACAGAACCGTTTTACGAGTTCCTTTTGTTTATGCACTACTTGTTAGAGGATGACAGTCAACACACACACACGCGCGCGCACCTCTAATCTGTTCACTGTATATTTGAGAGGATCAGTAGTGTGTGACTGCATATTTCTGCGGAGACAGTATTTCTTCCCTCAGTTCCTCCTGGCAGAGATCTGAGTGTTTGACCTTTTTAAAATGCAAAGCGATTCTTCTGCTCTGGAGAGTGAACGGCAGGCTCATGATTGTGCTACTAAATTTGAGGGACTTAATGCAGTAACTCACAGAGAGGGGAAAGCTGCTCTGCACCCGCTCAAGTCCTGACTTGGTTACGGTGATACAATAACACCTCCAAGGGTTATGTTAATCTTTGAAGACAGGTTATTCTTATGCCGCTCCACTCTTTGCCTCATTTGAATGAATATTTCACTGCAACCTTGAATCGGTCTCTCTCATTTATTGCGCCGCGTGTTCTCTTACTTCGTTCTGCATGTGAGCTGTATCATCGCGGTACAATGCATCCTCCTCGCAGCCCGTCGGAATGTTGGAATAAACTGTCAGTAGTCCAAATCCAATCAGTCAGTCAATCCGTCCCAGCATCCCTCGGTTCTGTATAAACTATGGCTTATCCAAGCATTTCTGTTGTGGCCTTAATTATGATTTTGATTGATGCCTCGGCTAAAACTTCTCATCCTTCATCCTTTCTAAGGAGGGAAAGTGGATTTAATTTAGCTCGACTACGAGACCCTTGTAGTGCAGCGTGGAGATCGCGTTAAATTAAAAATACAACTTGTGACACACACACACACACACACACACACACACACACATGCAGACCACATATGGGATATTGTAATGAGCAACTCATGGGACTGTAATTTACATTCCATAATAATGTGGGATTGTGGAGAGAATGGCATTGTGTGGTGCATCTCTTCCTCCAGTGTGCACACAGCAGCTGAGTATCTTCTAACATTACCTTCGAGATGGCACAATATTAGCAGAACAATGCCACACAATAACACTCCCCCTGCCCTCACATCTAATTATGTTCTGCTACATTAATGCCTCTGACACATATCCAAGGCGGCTGCTTAAAGACGCTCCGATACCTTCGCTGCCTCGTATTTATTCCTCCAATAGAATGCAAATTAGGCAGATATCCCCTTTTGACCGCTGAATGAGCGTGAAAACATCTAATTAGTCTTGTTTGGAGATCTCTAGGTGGTGGTTTTTTTTGTTTTTTTATTTCTCCTGCCGTGAGGAATAAAATCCTGTTCGTGTTTAAAAGTGGCGTCCGGGCAGTTTTCAAGGCCGACTACACAAACTGCAAACGTGTAATTGAGCTATCAGCGATGCTGCAGGTGAAAAAGCAGGTGAGCGCAAAATGAGCGCCAGCAAAAACGGTGACGGGTTTCGTCGGCGGACGTCAGGCGTTCACGCGACGAAACAAAAGATGGCCGAGCGAAGAAAGAGAGGATCCACTCGACGGAGCCGGATTTTGATTGAAGTCGGTTGTCTTTGTTTCGGTCGTCTTTTTCCATTAAAAAAAAAAACAGGGTGAGAGTGTCAAAGTTCACTCGTTGACCCACATTTCATCCTGGCTCTTCAAACATCCTCCCCCCCTGTTGGTCTTTTCATAATAGACAGTGACAAAGGGGTGATGCTGGGCGGTGTGTGTGGTCCCTCTCCTGATTTAACCATGAGGTTACGAAGGAACCGTCTTGATGAAAAAGAGCCGGAGCGTCTTATCTTAACTCATGATGTAACACGGCGTAATACCGTAGATGTGTGTCAAACCAAACCGAGCCACATTTTGGACTGAGGAAATCAAACGCAGGTCTCTCGGCTCTCGTTTGCATTTTTGATGATATAACCAAACGAAGATGATTCCGATTCTACTATCTCACATCATCCGCTTCGTCGTTTGTTTTTTTTGCCGCGGCCCTTCGGAAAACGGACGCGCTTAGAAACTGACGCGGCTTAAGAGATTCGGTTTTCCTCAAATAAAGCGCGTATGAAAAATTCATCCATATCAGTCTAAATCATTCTCTCGTGTTCTCTCAGGTGGGATACTCTCACAGGCTGCAGCTTGTAGGTCTTTGTACACAACAAGCCTAATGTAATTATACTCACCACCTACACACAAATTAGCATGCAAACTGTGTCGGAGGTTTGATGAATACATGGAGGAATGTGCAGGGAGAGGCCTGAACTTTACAGCGGGGTAACGCCGCCCCGCACAATGCCAACACGCCAGGTTGCAACCCTATAGACGCACGATGGGACGCAAGCATGGACAAGACTACGGTAAACAAGCTCCAAATCACAGCTGTGCATGCTGTGCGAAGATACAAATGCACACACACATGCACACACACATACACACACACGGCAGAGGTGTAGGCTATTATCTCCACCGCACAAACGCCTCAAGTGATGAGAATGTTCCCAGGATGTTATCTCGCCCTCTGTGCTGTATTGTAGGGGTGAGATAGCCGACCACCTTTATCGCCACCCTCAGCCACTGGAGGGCCCCGGACCGTTACTGAAGGACCTCTACGGGCTGCCAGGGGACGCCGACCCCCCCGCCCCCGGCTGCCTGAGTGAAAACACCGCCGAGGAACCGAAAGTGCCGCGTGTCAAAGGAGCGGCAGCAGATGTGAAGGTGTGTCGATGTTAGGTAGATTAAGGAACCCAGCTGAGTCTTTTTGCATTTTGCATGTCAGTTGCGTGCTGAGCAGACTTTGTTATGTTTGGGCCGACATTAGGGAAAACCATAATCTGAGCTTTGATGCTGTTTTAAGAAAATGAGAGGGAGAGAAAGACTTAAAGAAATTGGGGCAGCCAGACATTAATTATAATTGGCAGAGGAATAAACATACAAAATAATAATTATGAGATATGTGATTTCGCCACAGCATCTCCATGGCAACCCTCTTTTCAAAGTCGCATCTTTAATGAACGGAAAAAAAAACCGTTGAGAAACGCAGAGCACGTGTAGAAGTTTGGAAACGATGCCAACGCTGACACGACAAATAAGTGGTAGATTTTGCATCACAAAAGTGATTGCGGCGCACATAGCACGAGATGTCAAAACACACACACACACACACACACACACATACACACACACACACACAATCCGCCATGGCAACACAGCTCTTCCTTCTGTTGCTGTTAGTTAGGCTGTCTGGCAAACCCACCTCTTGTTTTCAAAGCTCTTTTCCTCTAACAGGTGCAAAACCTCTCAGCTCAACACATCAAAGAGACACATGCACCTGCAAATAAATCACAGTCAATGGTAAGGATCCAAAACCGGGGGCCCCCCAACACCAAAGAGGACGCTTCAAAATGTCGGATTTGATATTCAGCTTTGGCGGTTTTAATACTTGTTTACGGAATCTATCTGTCGTTCTCGGGCAGAGGTTTGATATTAGCTATATTTACATACATTTGGTTAGCCTCGACATGATGTGACACACGTCCAACATGGAGAATATGGCAAATTTACATGTTGAGTATCATAAGACAGCCTTTTCATCCCCACCCCCTCTACGCTTTTCATGCACTGTGCATCCTGGTGAATCAGTGATCAGTGCGCTGTCAGGTGCAGAGAGGTGGTACAGCATATATATACTGTATATATATATATGGATGTATGTATGTATGTGTATGTGTCTGTGTGTGTGTGTGTGTGTGTGTATACCGCCCCTCCCCCCTTCCTCTAAACATTAATCTACAAATACAAGAATTACAATTTGTGCTTTTTTGCACTCCTCTAACAGTCTCGTCCTCTTTTTTTCACATCTCCTTCATAAACACTGCACACACACACACACACACACACACACACACACACACATCAATATATTCTCTTCCCTATTTTGCATCCTTGTTGTTTGGCCTCTTTTCTTTCCGTGCTGCTGTTCTCACGTACATCACCGATAAACAAACATGAAATGCCTGATCTGAAAACCTTAATGGAAGATTTTAACGACCGTTCAAGTTATGACAAGTCCTACAAGACAGCCTGCAAGCTGCACCCACAGACACAGAGGTGGCAGACAACCGGTCGAGATGAGACATTACCAACTGTTAGAAAGAAAGCGCAGATGCTTTTCATTAATAACCGTCCTCTCCCTCCGGACTGCTCCGCTGCTGCTCTTCAAAGTGTGAGGAGTTTATATGAGGTTTTTATATGAAAAAATGACCTAAAGTTTGCCAGAAGCTTCGTCCTTCATGGTTTTCATACCCAGGAAAGACATGGTCAAAGACAATCCAAGTGCATCTTGTTGTCAGTCGTTCACCTGCGTTATGGAGGGGATCACTTTTTGGAAACAGTGTTTAGGAAGTCAAACGAGGACAGATGTTTGTCATCCACTCTCCTTCCTCGCTGTATAAAACCACTCTGGGAGATCTGCTGCGAGTACTTTAACTAATTAATACAGATGAAAGAAAGATTGTGAGAAAAAGCCATGTCCCTGGAGGGTCCTTAAAGAAAGCAGCTGCCCTGAAAAGACTCTGGAGAAATCATCCTCTCCTGAAGAGGGCGGTTGGGGATACTCTTAAATAAAACGCTTTTCTCAGAGCGGTGTTCTTCTTCTTCATTTTCTCCCACGCTCCTCTCTTGTGAGGGTGGCACACAAAGCCATCCGCTCGGTCCCACGGGACGAAACAAACCCATACATTATCAAATCCAGCTTGGTTTATCTCGCTTCCTTTCAAGTCGACATGCATCTAAGAAAACAAAAATAAACAAAAATAGCTGGAATTTTACTGATTATTTTCCACCATAATTTGGTCACAATTTCTCAGCAGCTCAAAACATCCTGGGGGCCAGTTGACACGCATGTAGAGCTGCTGCCACCTGCTGGCCGAAAGGCGAACTACATCACGGTGTCACCCGTCTATGACATTTCATAACAAATTGTGGCAGATTAATTATCAAATGATCAACACTGTCAGGGTAACAGCCATTCTAGGTCAAAGTTCAAGGCTTATGAAGTGTGTGTGCCACCTGCGGTGATACCCAAAGGCCTCCGGGGCAGGACTTCAAGGACTCAGGATCAAATCTAAACCTTCTGGTGTCTTCAAAATAAAACAAAATGCAGAGTGATGTTTGTAATTTCAGGGCTTTATTTCGAAGTTTTTCTGTAAAAACGTTCAACCTTCGTCTTCTCTGGATCGGACGACGTTGAGCAGTTGGTGGCTCCCAGCACCTCCATGGGTATTGGCGTCCAGGTCGCGTCGTTCCGTCCAAACCACATGAATTGCTCCTCTGCCTGGGCCTCGGCCTCCTCTGCAGACTTCTGCCTATGGTTGCGGCTGAATCGCCTGGTCCTGGTTTGGACCTCTACCGCCTGGTCCCCCGTGTAATCTTGCTGGTAGCCCTCCATGGCTGCTTTAGGACATTTGTAATCTTGGCCGTGGCACAGGCAGAAGTGGGTGTTGTGCTGACGTCTCTCATCGAGACACTTCCTGCGTCCGTGACCCTGAGGCAGACAAAGAGGGGAGTCAGTGGAGGATGGCGTGTCCACGTGAGGTTCAGTTTATGATGGGATGATACTCACATCAGCGTAGACGATGATGCTGTCCTTAAAGGCATGCCTGTTGTCATGTTGGGAAAATAAATTCTGTCTGGATTCCTGCAAGAAAAGAAAAATCTGTGTGTGAATGTTGGCAATATTAAAACTCAATACACAAAGCAGCAATAAAAGGTATGGGTTGGTTCTTTCTTTAGGCGGAGAGAGAGAGAGAGAGAGAGAGAGAGAGAGAGAGGCCTTGAGCGATGATTATACAGTCAGAATAATAGCAGCATACCGCAGAGTAACTTAGTTGGGGGAGACGGAAAGATTTGGATGGAGGATAGCGTTCCAAGTTCAAAGCCTGGGCCAACGAGGGCTTAATCTCAGGATAGATTATTTCGGTACCGGTGTCCCGGGTCCTGCTGTCGTCATCTAGCGAACTTTCATGAGGAAACTGAAAAGAAGAGAGAAATTAGTAACACATCCGTACTTAAATGTTGTAAAAGAACAAGCAGCTGTATGAAGGACTTATCCTTAACTTTCCCCTTTACTTTTCTTTCCCTTTACTTTTCCTTACCCATTTCCCGTCGTTGCTCATTGAACGGTACCGTTTGCCGCCTTTAACCATTTCGACAGTTTGTGATTTTTCTTTCTTATGTCGAGTCCAAAGAGAATTCAAATACACTCCCCACACGCTCTGAACCGTACACACAAACACTCGCTCTCGGGCCAACCGCAAACAAGGTGACTATGGAAACACGCAGCATACAATCTGCTAACCGTGCGTAAAGACGCTCAGGGGTGAAAGTTTCCGCGTCAGAGGTGAACGATGACGTAATGCTCCTACTGTTATTATGATTTCTTTCAAATAATTAAGAATAATTGTCGTGTCTCCTGGACGGTTTTGGACAGCTGAATGTGTCCCTTAAATCAGATAGAAGTTGTGAGACTGAAGCGTTGCGCGCACCAACACGGAGACTCCGCGCACTTTACGCCTTTTTTTTTGGTACCGCATGACGACAGAGTTCAATATGATACTTTTCCTTTTCTACAATCTGGTTTATAAAACAATGACCTAAAACTCCTAAAATACAATTATTACTAAAACTGGAATACAATGACGGGTTTCATCAGAGTAATCCAGAATTGATCAGAATTACGAATAATCTGTTTTTGTTTAACGTTGTTTTGACAAAGCTCATATGTCCTGATCCTGACTAACATATTTTCTCCCTATTTAAATTTATGTGGCATTTCTGATCAGTTTTATACATGGAGAAAGGAAATGCACATTTGGACACACATGAATAGGACGAAATAGAAGAATCATTTAAAGGCTAGGAGCATCACTGGATTATTGACAGTGAATAAAGTACTGTGCAGGGACTAATAAGCAGTGACATCATTTTGAAGAATTGAAATTCATTTAGGGGCTAAGATATTAGCATAAGGCTTTATTTTCCATCATACCTGACATACAAAAACAATACATGCTTTTCTTACACACAATGACAAATCTTGGATTCACAACAATAATGTGTAAAATCTGTGTTTATAAAATAACCCAATTCTGGCATGGCAGTGGATTAAATAATGAAATCGTGAAAAAATAAGTAGTAAGCCGAAGTCTTCAGTACTTTCTTGTAGTCACAATTAGAAAAAAACAACACAAGGTCCAAATTTAAATCAGGTGACTGGGCTGATGGTGCAGTAACTAAAAAATAGAATTTGAACAATACATAACAAAACATAAAAACTCTGCATATTCTTGCAAGAAGGGAATTTTAAATCCTCGTTTTTGAGGTTAAATAAGGAAGCGTTTGTTGTGACACAGGCAGCGTTCTAGCTGGCAGGAATTCCTCCTGGCTGATTGGTTTTTCAGCTGACAGAGATACCGTGAGAGTGGACAAAGTGATCTTTGTGGTGAATATGTGCTCCCATCCTCAGGAAGCCATGGAAATGGTATTTGCCTCAGCCTGGAATGGACGCAGTTGTTGCCTTATTGTTCCTGGCCTATTATTGTTTTGTTCGTATTTCCTGAGGAGAAAACGAACGTCAAAAGTGTCACAAACCACCAGGTCTCAGTGTAGCAGTCTGTAAACAATGATTTAGAGTTGAGGGTGGACAGCAAGCATTGTGTTTAAATCAGAGCGAGCTGACAGGAACTGATGCTGGTACATGATGTATCGTTTTCATTTGGCTAAAGTTTCATGTTCCAGTTATCCATTTCTTGCCATAAATCAGATGTAGAAGTCTCATTTGAATGAAGAAGTATTTAAAAAATCTCATAATTGTACCGGTAGAACTGTAAACAACCTATCATGTCCACTAATTTCATTTAAGAATTATTAATTATAAAACTAACAACTCTCATTGACTATGTTTAAAGTGTGGTAAGATTAAATCCAGTATGTAATATGCATCAGTTTCTCGAGTATCCAGAATAGATATGAATATGTGAGTCGAGTTATGGCAGCGTTCTAAGGAGCAGCCACTGGTCAGCACCTCACTCGCTTCCTTTCCTCTGACGTTTGGATGGGAGTATGCGGTCTTACTGTGAATGACTGATGATGGAGACGCTTCTGGCGCACTGCTCCAAGAGCCGGTCACCATGGGAACACAATGTTTTCCCATTTCCCTGTGAAGATGCTTCTTCAGCTGTCTAACCAAACGCTGCCACCTGGTGAAACAAAGCAATCAATCCCTGACAACCTGATTTCTCTAACAATTTGTTGCATAACATTCTTGCTCTGTGACCTGTTTTTTTTTTTTTTTTTCACCTTTCCTGCGCGTCGTTGTACTTATTCAGCCTTTCTGCCTCCACCCTCTTCTCCTCCATCCATCTTTGCAAGAGTTCTTCTTTCTCTCCCCATGCCTGTACCAGTGCTTCCCTGAGCTCTCTCTGCTCCGTACGCAGAGATGCCAGCTCTTTCGATTGGCTCTCTGTGGTGAACTCATATTCATTAAGAGTGGCCTTTAGGGTGTTGCTCCCTTTAGCCAGAGCAAGAGCCTCTTGACGGAAGCGGGTAACCCTGTTACAGAAAAGTTTATGCTTCCGGATCATTTTAACAGTATTTTGGAGACGTATTATTCCTCAATACAGCTGCTCAATTATTGCGTTTATAGTTTGACTTACTGTGACTGCCAGTACTGCAGTTCAGCCTCTTTTAAATACAGGGCAGTGGTCAGGTCAGAGACGATCTGAGAGAGCTGAAGGACAGATAAGACAGCACAGATTAATTGGATGGTAGATAATGAGACATCCCCTCTCTCCCCACACGTTAGACGACAGTGACCGAATGCTTTAGGTGATCGCCACTCAACTGGAGTGTTAAATAAAAGGAAAGGTGCATGTTATGGCCATGGTTCTCAATCTTTTTAAACAACCTCACTCTCAAACCACCAACTCCTGTGTGCAGGTGTACCGAGCACAGTATTTTACATTTTGATTACATCGAATAAGTATATTTTGGCATATAATGTAAACAAAAATAATAAAATTCTGAAAATTCCACTGATGCATTTTGACCTGAAAAGATAAATTATTAACATCTGTGTATTTAAGTAAAGATTAATCCACTTTGTGTTTGTTGTGTTATACTTAAATGTGCTTTATGTTTTGTAATCCAAAATTTACAAGGATAAGTTATCTAAATGTAAACAAATACAATACAATAACATACCACTAGATGGCGCCAAAAACAACATGTTGCTGCTTAATGAAATAAACCTATTCTATAATTTTCCACATTAGTAGAATTGCCATTGTTTAAATTGTGTATACAGTAATCTAGCGCACGATCAGATGGATCTTCTCGTGCCACCGGTGGCACACATACCACAGCTTGAGAAACACTGCTGCGCCTGAACTGACCTTTTCTGCAAGGTGTTGACTTTCTCTCAGCTGGAGGTGAATGAGTTTAACGTCCGTCCCGACTGCTTCATCTAAACTGGAAGTAAAAACCAGTACACAGGTTTCAAACCGTCTTTGATGATAAACTTTGTTCATCTGGTGACATTTTGGTGACGCTCTGCATGTGTTAACCTCTTGGATTGCGCATCTTCGAGAATCTGTTGGCGTTTTTCAAAACGCTCTGCCAATTGGGACACTGAAAGAGAAGAACACAGATTTGACAGCCACTTGAAGACACTTCTGCAGAATAAATATTTTATATGTGATGAGTCTTACATTTTGTGAAGACGCCTTCGTATGGGAATTTCTCCGTTTGATCTCTTTGGAGCAGCTGTGCGCGCACGTGATTTCTCCAGCTTCCCATTGTGATCAGCACAAGTTGGATCCCAAAATTGAAATGCGTCCCCAAATGAGGGCTTCCTTGCGTCTTCCCTGTACTTTATTTTGGTCTTCTACGTGTTTTTTGATGGATTCAAGAGGGAATATTCGTTTTAAAGCGCAGATAAAATGCGCATGAATGGGCGAACCCTCAGCAGCGGCTCCTCCCTGTTCACTCTGCTACCAGACATTCCTGAACTGGACTACAAAAGCCAACCACATGATCCTCAGCCTTAAAAATAAATAGCCCTAATAAAATAAAATGAAATATTTAAAAACAAATCAATAAAAAAAAATGTTTCTCAACTTAATTTAATCGTGGCTCATTTGGATAAAAAAAAAGGATAAACATAAACATTGTACAATCTTTCCCCTTTAGTTAATATGAACATGTATCAAGTTGAAACTCTTCACTACTTTTTGTCACTTTCATTGCCTTTAAAAATGGTTATTTATTTATTATTTGGCTACTTAACTTCTTGAGGTATCTGTCTGTCTTCAAATATTTGGGTTTTATTATAAATTCTAGTGAAAAGCCCAAAGCTTCCTCAAGGATACCAAATATTTCAGAGCAGAATGTCATAGGTTGACAAAATAAGGGTTAATATAACAGATTTTAAGTTTGTTTTATTTTTAAATCACAGCTTATCCATACACAGTGCTCAACGGACTACTTAAATTACCAACGATTTTATTTTCCATATGATCTTACAAATGTCTTGTTTTTATTTGCACCGCTTTCTATCACAAACGTTTATTTTGTCTTGTTATGGTGAATCGACGGGACAGATTGACCACGTGACTGAACACAACCGCGGACTTCGAGAATTGTCGTACTTCAGGACGTGACGTAATTCCTTGCGTGAGTTTGGCTCCCAAAACACAGGTGGGTAATTTTTACTGCGTGATAAACATTTTTTCCTCACGTATACGAAAATTGCGCCAAAAGTTCAAAGATTCCTGGAATTTCAGTTGAGTAGTGATAATTTCCTCTTCAAGGTTTGTCGAAGAAAAGGTTAAAGCAACAAACACTGACGTCATTTTTTAACATCTTTAAATCTGAGATAATCAGCAATGGATCAGTTTATTATAGTTTTTTTCAGTGAAATGCCCAAAGTTTCCAAACATACTTTTTATCTCTAAAAATTCTGAGTTTTTTTGTATGACTTTTTTTGTAGTATCCTGTACTAAATAATCAGTGGTCAGGTATTTCTATTAATTATCTAGTGTGTAGTTGTACATATACTTAACAACATGTAGACTACTGTATACAGCGAAGCCCCTTCAGAGACCCAACAGACGAATGATTCCTTTCCTCTGTCCACTGGCCATCCATCTGTGAAAAGATTTTTTTTTTAAATCATTGTACTGCAGCAACATTTTTTGGAAAAATGCGGACTGAAACTCATCCCTGGAATTTTTTAAACCTCTAGAACTGCTGAGACTTCGAGAAAAGGGACCTGTAATTTCCGAAAGAACTTCCGGATCAATATTTTAATATGTGACTAAGTAAAAACCCCATGGACATCAGAATCCATATCTTAAATCGTTAAGGATGTTTAAAAACTTGTGAAACTTTTATGGTAAAGTTTAACAAAAAAAGGTACGTCGTTTTTAAAGATTGTTTTATCGTGGAACCGGAAGTGGTCTGCTTAAACCTGTGTCAACAAATGACTCCTGATGACACACTGATGCTTAAATGTGACTACGAAAGAAGTTTAAAACTTTTTCATTTCCATTCGAAAAATGTTGCGTTGAGAGGTTTTTTTAGATTATGACCTAATGTTGTTTTACTTCTCTTTCTGGGATCTTGACGAGTCTGTTTTTCTCTTTCGGAGTGATAGCATACCAAGCTAGCAAAGCAGGGACGTGCCTAACTTCAGCGACCTGTGTTGTTTGATTATCTCAGTCGTTAGTTAATGGATAAACACCACATTAACAGGCATGGTTAACGTGTCTGGTTAGGTGGTAGTTACTGGTTTGATCGGTGTTGTCTGTATCCAGAATGAGCGCATCTGGTGGGGACAGCGAGCCTGGGGTTTCCTCGGATTATGTAAAGGAGGAAGGCACCAGCCCAGACTACATTCGAGAAAACAACAAACATGTAAGAACAGCTACAATCCAGTGTACTATTCCATGTTGCTAAATGTTACCGTGCAATACGTTTTATTTACAGATCAAACTGAGAACCGGTGTGTATTTGTGTCCACCAAGTGCACCATTTCAACACTTACTGGGCTGAGAACCAACTGATCTATGATTAGCCGACACAAAGTGTGTTTATACGTGACATATGGGATATATCCTACAACCAAACAATAGTTTTTGTAACAATTACTGAGTAGCATTTGCAAAATACAGCCATCTAGTCTTATTTTATACATAAATTGTATACACAAGTATGCATATGCTAGTGTTTTCATATAGTGTGAAACTGTTTGATTGCTCACTGTGTTGTCCAACGTTGATTGTGTGATTTATACTTACCGCGTCTTAATGAATGGTACGAATGTGTTCAGCCTTTTTCTACAATGATAAGATTGTACTACAACCACTGCAAACATAAGGCAAATTTTACAACTAGTTCTGTGTGCATAATTTCTGTTATTTGTTTTACATGTAGATTGTTGTTGTTGTTTGGTTTTTTAAAGCTTGAAGTCAAATTTGCAGAGGTACAGTCTAAATATGTTATATGAATTCAGTATCCTGACCGTGTGCACCTCAGGTTGCTAAAACAAATGATTGAGGACATGATCCTAGTTCCCTCAGTCATTGTTACAACCCTGCCTGCTAACAGTGACTAACCTATGATAATGCTTTACTGTTTGAAGGAATCCGCTATATGTTCGGGCAGCAGTGAAATAAAGAGCTATGCTGTGGTCAAGTACTCCGCCGTGCCTCCTCCTACCAGCTATGCCCTGCTTCAGGAGAAGACGGACTTGAAGCTGCCCCCTGCCAACTGGTTGAGGGAAAACACCCAGCTTGGCAGTGCAGGAACCACTGCACTGGGGTCCAGCAGTAAGAGCAAGCCTTTTTCCAGGTATGACATTGTGCCAGAATGAATCTCCCTGATCTATACTGCCATACACAAATACTGTGCAGTGAATGAAGGACACTTTCATCTTGTCTTGCAGTTTTGGGATGGCGTACGAGTTTATTGATTGTATCGGGGATGATGTTGATGTGGTAGCGGACTCAGAGGTTTGTGAAGCTGTTGAACACAAACACTTTTCTTTTAAAGATACATATAGGGCCAACGCTGACTTTGTTTTCTTTACCATTCAGAACATCAAGAAACTCTTGAAAATTCCCTACAGCAAATCCCATGTCAGTATGGCTGTCCACCGTGTGGGGAGGACCCTGCTTTTGGATGAGCTGGACATTCAAGAGCTTTTTAGGAGGTCTTCTCAGGTACATTGGGGCATTTCCACTCAAGATGAATCCCGTGAATTTAATTGTTCTCAGATTCTACTATCAATCCATAATGTGTTTCAAATGTATACTATGTATGTGTCTTAGACAGGAGATTGGACGTGGCTAAAAGAGTTTTACCAAAGACTGATAGATCAGAAGTGGCAGAGGAAAAAGAAGAGTAAAGAGCACTGGTATCAGAAAGCAATCCTATCAAAGTTTCTCTACTACAGGTGAGGCCTTAGAATTACTAGATTAATGGAAAAAAACGGCAAACTTGAGACCTCTCTAACCACAACAATGGTTCAATCGCCATGTTTCCTCCAGTATAAATGGTGATGGCGCTGCAGAGCCAGTGCCAGATAGCCTGAATGAAGGGGAGGAGGAGAATGAGGCTGAGGATGAGTTCAGTTCTTCGTGGCCTTCTACCTTCACCAGCGCACACTCTGACACAGAAGAAACGGCTATGCCCAAACAGGTATCTGCATATTAAACTCTCAGAAGGATATACAGTTGCTGTGTGTGCATGTATGCATTTGTTTGTTAAAGCTACTTGTTCTGACAGCATTAATCTCTGTGTAATCAGGACAGCGTCTCTGTGGATAGCAAGTTCGCCCTGGGTCAGGTCACATCTGTCCCCAAGGAGCAAAACCTCCCGACTTTATTCAACGAAGGGGAAAACAGTCAGGTAATATGGTCGTTTATCCTTACTTTATGATAGAATCTCACTTCAATTACGCCAACAGCTTCTACTTTTAGGTGGAATATTCACATACAGAGTTTGCTTGTCCCTCGTTCAACAGGGTTTAAGAAACGACTTTGTAAGAAACATCATGTGGACATTTGAAGATATCCATATGTTGGTTGGGTCCAACATGCCTATTTTTGGAGGCGGTCGTTATCCGGCTGTCAGTCTGAAACTCAGGTTGGACACACATGCACTGCTGCCATTGACCATGAATCAAGACTAGCACTATGTATTGAATATCTTATTTGAAATCTATACATTCTCAGAAAATGTGTTTGTCGGATGTCATGATTATATGAACTATTTGGATGAAGACTAAAGTCAAATTACAATAACTCTTAATGTATCTGACCCCAGGAACAGAAGCATAAAGTTAATTTTGAATGTTTTTTTCTTTTTTTCAGGGACAACAATAAACCAATTAACATTCTGACAGGTATCGACTACTGGCTTGACAATCTGATGTGCAATGTTCCAGAACTAGTCATGTGTTTTCATGTGAATGGCATCGTTCAGGTAAATGGATGTCCGTGTTTAGCCTTTTAAAGATTTAACAATAATGATTTCCCAAAAAAATGGAATTTGGTAGCAAGAGGATTTTAGCGAAAATTGGGTGTTATCTTCATTCGTCGTTACTGTTTTTGCTGCCAGAAATATGAAATGATAAAAACAGAGGACATCCCCCATCTGGAGAACTCTACATTCTCCACGAGAGTGGTGAAAGACATAGCTCAAAACATCCTCTCCTTCCTCAAGTCCAACTGTACCAAAGAGGGACATACCTACTGGCTCTTCAAAGGTGGGACATACATTTTCAGCTGTCACATCAGAACTGTTTGTGTGATGTGTTGATGTTGACGTGTTTCCCCATCTTTTGGCGTTTCATGAATTTTCAGCCAGTGGAAGTGACATTGTGAAACTTTATGATCTTACCACTCTGTGTGAGGAGGCTGAAGAGGAGAAATGTCAGAATCCTTTCACCCTTCCCGTGGCAGTGCTGCTTTACAAGTAGGTATCATGGGAGTTTCCTTCAGCTGTGAAAAAGACAGCTAGGAAGTCATAAAATTTATGAATTGGTTTGAAAGGGCAGGGAAAGCGTGGAATATAACAGAGCTTTGGCACATTGTGGAAAGACAGTTCAATGATACAAATTTAATAAAGGTTGGTAAGTTTGAAAATTTTGCAAAACTGTGTTATTATTCTGACGTTTTGTCTGTTCTGTGGCACAGAGTGGCCAGCAACATGATGCTGAAGGCCAGACAAAACAGGAAGCACTATGGGACAGTCCGAACTTTGCTCCTGAACTGTGTCAAACTGCTGGATCAGGAGAGGCATCCACAGGTAAAATACACGTTTAAATCAAAATAACAAACACAGACAGAAATTCACACCCAGGGCCTCGTAATTGAATACCTGAGAACACTGATTCATAAACATGCATAAGCTTTGTTGTGAGATTTGAGAAGAGAGAAGGTACTAAACAGCATATTTACAATGGGCATTTAATAAGGGAATCGCACTTTGTATTCCTCACCTCTTCCTCCTGTCTGTTTAGATCATCGCCTCGGCCCACTACATGCTGTCAGAGCTGTTCCAGCTGGATGAGCCTCCTGAAGATGAAGATGGAGGGGAGTCGCTGCGGGCTGGCGGCTCAGAAGACAGCTACAGCGATGAAGACCGGGAGGAAGAGGAGGAGCTGACGGAGGACAGCGATGAGGGCGAGTGCTACGGCGCCTGCTCCAGTTCGCAGGGTGACAGTAAAGCCGTGGCTGTGATCCGCTCTGTCGGAGAGCTGTCTGTCCCAGAGAAATACAAGTCTACTCATCAGATCAGAGTGAGTGCTGCCTGTATAGGCCCAAGCATATACAGTATACTTAGGAATCAAAAGTGAGTAGACATATGAAACAACTTCCTCCCTTTGATCCCTGCAGCCAAGTTGCAGTTTCCCCATTTCTCAAGATAAAGAGGAGAGGTGCAGACATGTCCTGAGCTATGTACTGAAGGTAAGTCTCTGTCTGTGCAGTGCTGATAAAGATGTATCTCCAAACCAAAATGATAAATATCACTATCATATGGCTGTACGAAATGACAGGGGCTGAAGGCGGTAGATAGCACCATCAAAAAAGAGAGTGACCTCCCAGCAGCCGACCCCAACACACCCATTCCTCTTAAATATGAAGACAGAAGTGCAAGCACCACTGAGAAAGGCATCTCTCTGCTCCTGGAAAGAGGTTTGTCTACAGCCCTAAACTCAAAGGAAGTTACGTAGTATGTTGCATTATGAACCCAAGAAATGTCGAAATTTTCTTTCAAATTCACAAATGTGTTCATACATCTAGATTGCTCGTATAAATTACAAGAATAAAGCTTACCACATGTTGTCAAATGCTTCCAATGTGTGTCCCCAGCAGGGCCTTTGCAGGAGAACCAGAAGCATCCGACCCGCTCGGGGATGATACCCGGCTCGTGGCAGCACCGTATGAAGCTACAGCTCTTCCTCAAGGCCTCCAAGGCTTATTATGTCCTGTCTGATGCTGCCACCAACCTGCTGAAATATGGACGAGCCTTGCGGTACATCAAGTTAGGTCTGCAGTGTCACGGTAAGTTTGATTTAACCGTGCAGTGCTGAGGCTGAAAAACGTTTTCATCCACTTTTATATTTCCACGTATGGTCTCCTTTCACATTGGGTGGATGTACACGTCAAAGAGAAACCAAATTTCTGCAAATTTATCAAACATATTACAATTATTAAACATTATTAAATATTTATCTGAATCTGCTGTGTTTCATAAAATGGGCATAACTATGAATTTCCAGTAAGATCACTGGTGGACAAATACCTTGACAATCAAGTCAGTAACTCCTTATTGACTAAATATCATCATGTAGTGCCAAAAAATGCATTTATGTGTGCAGGTCTCTGTGTTTGTGCCTAACTCCTAACCCTTTCTTAAATAATTCAGGAGTTGAGACAACACTTACTTACTTTCTGGCTTTGTGTCCCTCTGTGCTCTCCTACCCCAGATGCCTACTGTTCAGTCAGCAGTTCACTGCACCCACAGGTGCTGCAGTTTCACAGCCAGTGTCTGTCTCTGTGTGGGGACATCCAGTTGATGCTGGCACAGAATGCCAATAACAGAGCAGCATACCTGGAAGAATACAACTACCAGACCAAAGAGGACCAGGAGATCCTGCACAGCCTGCATCGAGAGAGCAGCTGTCAAGGTCAGACACACGATACATTCAAACATGAAGACGGTGGCTCGCCTTCTTAAAACATTTCCTCATCTTCTCCTTTTCTCTCGTCAGCCTTCATTTTCTCAGTTCCTACTCCTCTTCACAATCATTTATTCATTCAGACATGCTTTCTCAACAAATGTCTCTAATTTCTTGTCTTTTAATCTTGTCACATTAATCATCAAATCAATCTAATTATTTACTCTCAACCCTGTCAGCCTTTAATATGGCAACAGACCTGTCCATGGACCCCGAGTATCAGCTGTTTGTAAGCAGTAAATGCTATGAGGCGGCGTATGAACTACTCATCTCTGGAGTTATGAAGGATCATGCATCCGACCAACTCGCTCAGTTGCTTAAAAGGCTGGGAAACATCCGCAACGAGATGGGGGTCTACTACATGAACCAAGCTGCAACCATGCAGACTGAGAAAGAAGGTATGTTTGATAAGACGACAGATGGACCGCTTCATCAAAGACTTTATGAAATACATAACACTCTAATACTCTCTTATATTTGTTTATCTGTCTCACATCGGGCTCTCTTGCGTCTTGTACCCCTCCAGTAAACAAGTCTGTGTCTGTGGCGGAGCAGGAGTTGTGGAAAAAGAGTTTTGCCTTCTTTGAGAAAGGCATGAAGGACTTTGAAGCCATTGGGGACAGCACAAACACATCCTTGCTGCTGTGTAACACTGGCAGGCTGATGAGAGTCTGTGCTCAGGCTCACAGTGCCGTCTCGGAGGAGCAGAGCAGAGGCGAGTTCTCACCTGACGAGGCTCTCTACTACAATAAGGTGCCGTCGCAAAACATGTCTTAATGTCTGGGGAAAATTACCAATGATCTGTTAATTATTTTTAATATAATTCTTACCACAGGCCATAGATTACTACCTGCGGGCTATGAAGTCCTTGGCGTGCAGAGAGAACCACCCAGCAGTGTGGGACAGCGTGAACTGGGAGCTTTCCACCACTTATTTCACCCTGGCTACACTTCTGCAGGACTATGCCCCACTGTCCAGGAAGGCCCAGGAGCAGGTAACTGTGTGAAGTACTGAGGATCTGGAGGATAGAGTATGTTGCATCCAACCGGTACACACATTTCATTTTTGTGCAGTGTTGTAAATTAAATATTCTTCACAACAGTACTCAAGTTTGTTTTAGGAGACTTTATAATGCACTGAGTGCAATTTCTTTGCAAATTTTAGTATTGTATTGAATAATTCAATACGATACAAATTAAGTTTTGAACTGTAGACGGAAATTCCGTACTTTTACTGAACTACCTTTGACAAAACATGTTTGTTACTGGTTACAAATGAATTCAAGAATAGGCAACGTTTTCAAAATGCACAGTGGGAGAAGAAAAAAAGTTTGATTTTTATTGAAAATCTGATTGTTAAAATATCAGTGGCAGCTGTTTTTCTTCATGTATCACAAGTCATATCACAAAGTATAAATGCCAAAATAAATTCTTTTACTGCCACTGCTAAAGAACAGTTCATATTGGAAAATAAAGACTACTTCAGCAGCTTAATGACCTTTTACTCAAGTATGTTTTCTGATGGTCAGTATTACTTGTAACAGTCATCTTTAAATGACGGATCTGTACTTTTACTCAAGTGGGACTTTGAGGTGCTTTATCCATCACTGTGTAACACATTGCTGCATCACAACAAAGACTAGAAGAACCCAGGAAGGCACTCTAAATTAGGAGAACACATGAGAATTGACTGGGTGCCATTTGGCTGCAATATGCACATTCTCAGGGACCAACTAAAACGATCCATAAGTATATAGCACCTGGACTTACTTCATCATCCATCAATTTGTTTGTTTCCAGATTGAGCGCGAGGTGACTGAAGCCATGATGAAATCCCTGAAGTACTGTGATCTGCAGACCGAGTCGGCTCGCCAGCCTCTCTACCAGTACAGAGCTGCCACCATCCACCACCGCCTGGCCTCCATGTATCACAGCTGCTTCCGCAACCAGGTGGGGAATGCACCAAATAGCTACCATTACACAAAGAAGTAACCTTTTTATTGTATTATTTAAGGACTAAGGACTGCACATTGACTGTGATGGGATGTCTGTATTTCATACCTCGGTGATCATAATCTATATCAGGTGTGGCTCTGTTTCTGGCTCCAATTGTGTGACAGGTGGGGGATGAACACTTGAGGAAGCAGCATCGGAGCCTGGCAGAGCAGCATTACAGCAAAGCTGTTCGCTTATTCCTAAGCCTCAAAGATTCTCCCTGCGAGCTGCTACGTACGCTGCTGGAGAGGGTGGCCTTTGCTGAATTTACGATGGCAGGTGAATATTCATCACGGGAAACTCTGCATTTTAGTTCATTTTCTGCCCCGTCAAGGGTAAGAAGTCAGTTGGAAAGTATTTGTTCTTCTCCTCATGTACTGTGATGGTTTTGATAGCATTCTTATGCTCAGTGATGTTTCATGTTGTTTCCACAGGTCAGAGTAGCAGTGGGGCTAAACTGAAGAGCCTGACTGCAGCCCTGGAGATCATGACAAAGACTCGTTTTGCCTACCAGCTCATTCATAACGAACTTTTGGAGGAGCAGGCGGAGGTAATTTTCAGTGTGTGGGAAAAGCTTTACGCTTGGTGTAGCTGAGAGTTTTTTGTTTCTTAATCACTCACATCTCTTCTCTTGGTGTAGTTCAATGAAGCAGAGCCAGCTGAATCTACAGAATCTGCTAATGTGGCCAGTGGTCCCAACTCAGGACTGAACCTAAAAGAAGTAACAAATTTAATGGGCGTGTTTGAGCCAAGTTTCTCCTTCCTGCTGCTGCAGATAATCAAACTGTTGACAACAATGAAACACAAACCAGGGTGAGCTCAAAACTCGGGGTATTTTGCCTTCCGTCCTCTCTTGGTTATGAATTTGCATCTTTAAAAAAATAGCACCTGGGGGGAGGGCTAAAAAAGAAATCAATAATTTGTGAATTGTTTCTTAGAAATAAGTTGCAAATTTACAAGCCTAGACATTACGTGAGATCAATCATTATCATCGTCAATTGAATGTGAACAGAAGTTGAGAATAAACAAACACTGTCACCTTATGGAAATCAATCCAATTCAGAGTCTGAATGTTTATAATAAAGATGAATCCAGATGAAAAGTAGAAGTATTTCCTTCTTACTAAATCCAGGTCCAAAGTCTAATTTGATCTTACTCCATTGCTCCACGTTACATCTCATCCATCACTCATTTTATTTTGTTTTTTGTCACAGCAATAAGGACGAGGAGCTGCTGAAAACCTACAAGAGTGTGTACTCCAAGCTGCTGCGCGCCGAGAAAAGCGCACCTCTACTCAGCCGAATCAAGCTTTACATGGAGCTCCTGCAGCAGCTGAAACCACAAACAGAACGTGATGATGATGATACAGGTTTGCATTCGTGATAGTGACACAACCCAAAGGAACGAAGACGCTTGAGAGTCTGCACAAAACCTGACATCCGAGCCTGGCTCCCTGAGAACGGAAGGGTGTCTTGCATAGGACAACAAAGATCCACAGACGCTATGATTAACGGGCATGCACTCCGTATCCCTCTCTGAACGAGTGTCAGAGTTCACCACCTGCGCCTTTTAAAATGAGCAATGAATCCATTTTCTAACACTTGCATTACACGGTTTGCATTGTGCATTTTATGGAAACATTTGTAAATTTCTGAAGAAATGTATTTGCTTGTTACTGAAACAGCTGTGAGCTGTGAATTAAAATACTAAATCAACCTCCCAACCTCCACAGGGAGGTTGAGATTCTTCACGGCTAAGTTTGTGTTTTGCTATTCAGTAATGCGGTGAATAAAAAGTGGGTTCGATGGAAGTGCTGCATCTGAAACAAGCCCAAATGTTCTTTACTTCCCTGTATCAATGTGCAATAGTTTGGCAACATTCAATGCAAAATCAGAGGCACGTTTGTCCACGTTTGTCGCTGAATGACAGAATGTGAATTTCTATCAGCAGGGTTTGCTGTGACATAGAATAAATGGTTTTTGAATGATTTCTGCCAGTGTGTGTCACTCTGTACTGATACTCTGACTCTATGTTGAAGTGAGAGATTTTGAGTGGGTTACACAGTCAAATCTTGTCATTCAGCTCTGGTGAACTGGGTCACCCCCCTGCTACTCCTTGCTACTCCCCCCTACACACACCAGATGGAGCTGCAGACAGGGCTACACTAACCTTGTACCCTCTCACTACTGACTCTGCGACTCAGAAAAAACAGAGAAGCAGGACGTTTAGCCCCAGACCTGCATAAAAAAGTGATTTTACTGAGAATCTCTTGTGAAACTCACAGTGGTAATTGAAGAATGAACTGAACATTTAAAACATTTTGTCTGGTATTCTACCATGATACCACATCTTTTCCCTACATTTTAGCACAAGTGTTTTTTATAATGTGTTATATGCATAAATGAGATTGATTTGACTGGGGTAACAAATCACAATGAAAACAGTAATAATAGTTTAAAGAAATTATGATGCTGAAAGGCTGGCCAGTTAAATGTTTTTGTCGGTCATCATACGCACTTAGTAAATGGTTGAGGAACGTTCAAAGATACTTAAATGTCAAAGGAGAAAAAAAAAAACATTCTGAAGATACTTCAATGTTGCACAGTTAACTCCTGCATTTGAATTTATTAAGCGGTATAACATAAAATCTAAAGAGGTTGTTTCATTGTTAATATTACAAATTTTCCTTTTTAGAGTCTTTAAAAATTAACAAATTTTAAAATGATTGTCTTGAGGCCTCTGTAAAGCTCTTTGAATTCCCTAAATGCTGCTATATAAATAAACTTGCCTTGCCATTTTCACTCATATATTAATGTAATTTTGGTCATTCTATTGAAATCTACAACGGGTGACCGTTTTACAAAACTCGAGGGGGACACAGACAAAGTAATGATACATTAGACAACTCTTTGTGTATTCTCAGTCCATCAGTACAGTAAAGTTCCTCTCTTACTCATGAATCCGTCAGCAGCTCTGGGTCACGAGGTCACTCACTGTATGACACAGCGGTCATAAGTCGGCTCTCCTGAAGACTCACACTCCAAGACTGGAGAGCTCTCTTGACAGGGAGATGCTTCATGGTCCAAAATGTTCCGTAGAATGTCTTTGCTCTCACTCGGGGGGAGATTGTAGAAATAATACTGAGGTGCCATCTGAATAAACCTGACAGGAGGAGGAGGAGATAAAAATTCACACAACAAATACAAAGGTAATTTTAAACAAACTATCACTTTTGTCACAGAGAGGAATTATCCACTCCTCACACCATTTGAAGTGCAATCAATGGATTAAATACATTTTAGGAGGAACTCAAAGACCATGAAAAAATGCTGTAGAGTTAATCCGCCTCCTCCTCCATTAATCCAGAGCTCCAATTCCCTGGGGTCTCTGCCATCCATAATCCCCATAACTGACTTGCTGCTGAGAATCAGGATTATATAACCTCCCTCCACATCCAGTCTGACAAGACTTTAACATCTGTTACAAACGGCAAAGTGAACGTCTACCTCAGATTACTATTAATTAATTATTATTACATTATGTTCTTCTACAGATCTGCACAGCCAACGATATGTAAAGGACAAACTGTTGAAGAGGCGGAGACGTACTCCTCTGGTGTTATGTGGGTGACGGTGCGGAGGCAGTTGTCTTCAGAGAAGGAGTGCTCATGGAACAGCACCCACTCCGGCAGGCCCAGTTTAGGGCTCTTTGCCCCGTAGCCGGACATCGAATGGATCTGTGCCACGTGTTTATGGTTCAGAATAAAGTAGTTCCCTGATCCATCCACATCCCAAGCCACCTGAGGGAAAAACAACACAACTACAAGTTAGACGAAGACTAAATTTCATGACACCTTCTTTAGGATTTTAAGCAATGGTTGTACTTCGGGAGTTTAGGGTCCTTGTTCAGGTTGTAATGATGTAAGAGTTTATTTTTTGTTTTTGTCCAGTGGTATCATAAAGGTGTGTCATCATGTGCTGTGCTGTGCTGTACCTGCATGAAGAATCCCGATAGCAAGGCTCTCTTAATGTTGCGGATGTTGGTTCGAGACCCAAAGGCCGGCATGGAGACGGGGAGCTCGATCCTACTCAAGGTGTTGAGGAGTTCCGTACGAAGAGCGTCGGCCTTCAGCAAAGCATCGTAGTTCAGGTGGGAGCTCCGACACCACTTCTCCATGTTGAGGTCTTGATGTGTGGAGGGATCAGAGAGGTGAGGATTGTAGAAAAACTCAGAGTCAGAGATGAGGAAACACGGAGCAGTAATAAATGACGTGTGACAGACTGAGTCTTTATTTATCATTTAAAGATGTTTATAGGTTATATTTATCTCCATGTTTCCTGACAGCATTGTGATTGACAGCAGCAACAAAGTTTCTCTGTGTGAACTCACATGGGTCCTGCTGGCTCTCTTTAAAGGCCTGGTAGATGTTGATGAGGGTGAAATGGTCTCCCTCTGGGTGCTGGAACTTCAGGAGGCACTGAGCCGCCTCTAGCCTCAGGTCCACCGAGGGAACCATGAAACAGCTTGGTACTGTGAGAGGGACGCGGTGAGAGAGGAAGTTTGACATACATATGAGATGATGAAGCCATGAGTGGTGATAGAGCGTCTCAAAGATATACTTGACAGTTTAGTAAATGTCCACTGAAGGCCATGCCTTTACCTGTTAGCATGGCGGCGATGGTGACCACCTCGCTGACACAGTCGAACTCACAGGAAGCCAGCAGGGTTTTGGACATTTGGGGGTCAAGGGGGAACTCGGACATGATGATGCCCACCTCCGATAGGTTGCCGTCATTATCCAGAGCCGCCAGGTAGTCCAGCTCCTCCAGAGCTTGCATCAGGCCTTCAGGATCTGGATTAGACAACGGATGTCTAAAATGCATCAATATTCACTTGATTAAACAAATGGGAAGAGATTTGACATATTGGTCACTTTTTTTGTGATAAGCTGCAGCAAAAAGCTGGAACCTCCCCCAGTCTAATGTCTCTCTGGTGAGAAAGCGCTTGGAAAAAGGCAAGCATGGATTATATTATAATCCATTTGATAAACAATGCGATTTAAAATGAAGGATTTTAGGATTAAATGTTTTGCAATTATTTGGGTTTTTGTAGAATATACTCAATTGTATTGTTAAACTTTGTCTCACTTACTGTTACTTCTTGAATAAAACTTTTACGAAATTAGTGCTGCCATGAACTCCTAATGATCCTTGGACTTCTCTGTTTTGATCCACTTTTGGTTTTTGTTGGATTGCTGCAGCGATGTGCCAGTTTTTTGGGCCAGAAATGCGATTAAACCGAATCCGATCTAAAACATTATTTTTGAACAAACACTGGAATAAAAAGCTTGAGAGAAAGAAAGAGAATTTATGTATAATCAGTAAACCAGAATCCCCCCGTCCCCGTCCCCGTCCCCATCACCCACCCAATTATATGTCTGCAATTTCATCA